>CM041780.1:155579740-155876170 GCA_023374045.1 Limonium bicolor
TACTTGTTCTTTCGTCAGACCATGGTGAGGACAAGTAAGTAGTAGTCCTTTGAAACGGTCCCAAGTTTCACAAATATTCTCCGACCCAGGTTGCTTGAAATTATAGATTTCAGCAATCATCTCCAACGTTCGGCTCAGGGGTAGGAATTTGTCATAGAACTTGGTGGTCATGTCATCCCAAGTACCAATGGTACTTGGTGTCAGGCTATGATACCACTTGCTCGCACTTCCCGTCAGGCTGTGAGGGAATAATGACAGTCTTGCGTACTGAAGTACTGCGTCGGTTGCAGTTAAACTGTTGGCATGCTGCAAGAACTTTGTAACATGTAACAGGGCTTCGTCAGGATTGGTGCCATCAAACATGCCCAACTCCTTCACATCTGATCTGATGATATGGCTTCAGCTTCTGCCACTCATCGTATTCGGATGGGCTAAGGTGAGGAAGGATGATAGCAGGCTGTTGTCCTTGGTTAGACGGCCTGTTGATATTTCGAACTGTCGCTGGTGTATATGCCATGTCAGCTTCCGGGTCAGATTCTATCACTGTGGTGGTAATGTATTGTTGAGTTCGGTTCTGCCTTAGGGTGCGCAGAAAGGTTCTCTCGATCTCTGGATTGTAACCAACCGTGTGATTATTAATATTTTCTGGGAGGCTGTTTGACCTGGTAAAAGGCATTCACCACTCAAAACAGAGAAAAGAAACTCGTTATGTGTTAGATAAATAAAAATGTTAGGAATTAGTTGGCAGAAATTATAAGTTAGTAGTTAGAGACAATGGAAAGAAATGACAGAAAATTGAAATGACAATGGAAAGAAATGACAGAAATTATAAGTTAGTAGTTAGTATACTGGAAATTATAAGTTAGTATACTGGAAATTGAAGGACAACGGAAATTAAATGTTAAGGACAATGGAAATTAAATGACAATAATATAAAGAGTTATTAATTAGATGTCAGAAGTCAGATGTCCGTAGTCCAAAGTTAGATGTCCAAAATTAGATTAACAACAAAATAATATTAACAGATGATTATATTATAACAGGTGAATTAACCGGGGCTTAGGGACTAGAATAAATCAAGTCCCCGACAGCGGCGCCATTTTGCAGACTGATTATCGTGAGTGGTTAGAACTGGAGTAATTAAAATAAAAGAAAAGAAATTAAAACTCAAAATATCCGTCGGGCTGCAAACAAATCCCGGTCGTTGTAGTATATAGTAAAGTGTAAGCGACCGGATATCGAACCGTGGGACTTATAGTGAAATAAGTAGTACCTAAGCTTGTCACAAAAGGGGGGAGTTAATTGACTTGTTTCTGAAAAGTAAATAACAGATTAATTTAGTGAACTGAAGTTAAATTAAATGGAACTCCGGGTTCAGGTTAATATGATATGATTAATTGTGCTATCTCTACCGGTTTAATAAAATAATTTGGCAAGATTCCTGTTATTATCTTAAGGTCCGATGAAAACTCATAAGAACTCGTTTACCTGAAATTGCAGGGTCCGATGAAAACTCAAGCAAAATGCGTGTAAACGGCAGAGGAGTGTGAGGAATTTTATTCTTGCAACTTGTACTAACTTAAACGATGAAAATAAGTTCCTACAGTTTTACGGCTTAATTAACCTGTCTGTTCGTCACCGATCAGATTAAAAACAGATTTAGTAAGGCTTTTTAATAAATCGATGAAATTTATTAAAAAGGGAGAGAAACAAAACTTTAATCGTAACAAACTGAATTTATTTTAACCGGTAGAAATATAGATTACACAACTAAACAAACCATAATTAAACCTTCGCCCGGAGTAAATCCTTCTTAGCCTGACATATTAACTGGTAATAAGTCAGACAGAGGTTGGACGTAATATTAATAATAATGCGAGAGGTGTGGATGGTGAATGGAGAACTGAAGAGGAAGAAGAATGGAGAGCGTACGTAAGATTTCTGTAAATGGAATGAGAGATTTTGAGTGTTGAGTTTGGGGGTGGAACGTATGTGTATGTGAGTAGTTTTTGATGAAGTAGTAGTGGCTTTTTATAGAGAGGAAGAAGAAGATTGATTGCAGACAGAGGTGGAAGAGCATTGATTGCTCATTAATTGCAGGGGACAGAGCTGATGACGCGTGAGGAAAATAAGGTAGGCGGTGCGGAGTAGATGGAAATGGCAGAAGCAAGTCGACGGCGAAGAAGATAAGCTCGCGTCTGATTTTTAGTCATGTCCGCCTGCTGTCCTCGCCTCTGTCCGCCCAGAAACAATGCAGACGTCTCTGTCTTTTTTTATGTCCGCTCCTCTGTCCACTCCTCTGTTCGCCCAGGCGTCCGCCTCATTTCATGCGGACGTCTCATACTCTCTCGCCCGCGGTCTCCATGTGTGCTGTCCGCCTATCCGTCCGCCCAGGGCTCACGCGGACGTCTCTGTGTGTCCGCCTATCTCCCTCACTTGTGTCCGCCGGTCACACTTGTGTGTGGTCCGCCTAGCTGTCCGCCCAGCCCCATGCGGACGCATGTGTGGTCTCCGCGTGACTTATTTTCTCCTACAAACTTTGACCGGCTCTAGATTCTTCGTTTGGACTCCGTTTTCTGAGCCGTTTGCGTCCATGCGTTTGTCTCTTCGTCTACTTTACTCCCAGCTTGGTTTTCCTCATGTTTAAACAATAAATTTGTGAGATAATAATAAAACATAAACTAGAGGAAAAACTAACCGAAGTGGAGAAATGAGCAAGAAAAAGTGCTAATATATATGAAATACACCTATAAATCATGCTCATTTGGACACTTATCACTACAATGAACATTAATGATAATAATCAACCTAACTTTGATAAGGGTACGTTCATATATAGTCGGTGGAGGATCCTACGACTTGTGTAGTATCTAACTCTTTGTCTATGTTTTATAATTAAATATCAAGACCTATTATAAACTTATACCATAAAATCAATTAAACTAACAATAAGTCAAACTTTGTAATGTAAATTTATATGTCAATCCATCAATATTGTTTATTTATCAACCACTTCACACAAACAATGGTAGGAAAGCAAAAGAAGTCACTGAAATTCATAGAGTTGTTTTATCGAACACCTTGCGGACATGTACATGATTTTGTAAAATTAACCCAATTTAATAGTTTCAAAAAACAACTAGTCTAATACACTCCAACTCACTTAAATTAATCAACAAACACGTTTAAACAACAAATTAATACCTAATTTAACAACAATTCAAAGTATAAAATCCGACCTATATTAACCTAAATTGATGTTTTGGGACCTTATGTGGGAGACAGCACACTAGACTCGGGTGACAACTTGGGCAACGACAACGGTGGTGACGACGGCGAACGGCGATGGGTGATAGCGGCACACGGGGGCAAGAGAATGGTGGCGATTCGAAGGTGATTTTGGTGGAGGTAGAGCGCTCTTTTAATTCTGTTTGAAGGGAACGACGACTGGACAAGGGCGAACAATACTAACATTCATTTTGTATCAAACGACTGGAAGCAAACAATATTAACATTCATTTTACAATTTTATATCACATGTTTGTTCAACAATCGAACAATATTATTATTTATTTTTACTGTTAACATTGCTTTGATATGGTTAATTAACCATCAGTTATAATTATGTATCAATTACTCATGGCAATCTAGCAAAAAACACAAGAAATCTCATATACGCATTTTGTCGAACACCTTTCATGCACATGTTTTTTTTTCACAAATTTCACCAATTTTGAACATCTCAAATCATCAACATTATTCATACATATGTAATTCACTCAATAGACATACCACAACAACCATTCAGCCCTAATTTGACAATAATTCGAATGAAAACAAAAAGAAAAATATTTTTTCGGTATTTTCATCTCTATGGGCTGGCTCGAACAGAGGCCGTGAATGCATGTGGACGGGGGAGGCGACCGAGGCTCCGGCGGTGGTGAATGGAAGCTGAGGCGGCGTGCGCAGGGGGTGGTGATTCCAGTGGCCAAAACAATCTCGCTCTCTCACTACTATGTGTTCGAGGGTAAAATGTTGGTGTATAGTTCAATGACGAGGTCGAACTGGCAGAAATAAAAGACTAATTTTTGGCGGTTCCTACACTACAACCGCTGGAAAAGACTTAGTTTAAGAAAAAAATTGCATTTTTAGCAGTTATGAGCTAGAAACCGCCAAAAATGATTATGTTAGTTTGGCGGTTTCTAGCTCGTAACCGCCAAAAACCCTATTTTTTCTTAAAACAAATCTTTTCGGTCTCCCTCACTCTTTTTCGGCAATTTAATTAAAACCGTCGAAAATGTTACACCAAAAAATCCTATATTGTACTAGTGTTAAGTGCATGGGAGTTTTTTTTTAGGGAAAATTCACGATATACCCCTGTTTTCTTTCGTAATTCACAATATACCCCTGTTGGTTTTCGTAATTCAACTTTAAACATGCTTAAATGTTGTCCAAAATTGATGAAACTTTACATGGACGATGCTAAAGTGTTATATTTTGATCCAATATCAAATTTGAAGTTTTTTAAGCTCATATGTGACATGTGGGACCCAATGAAAAGTTTAAAAAACTTCAGATTTGATATTGGACCAAAATATAACACTTTAGCATCATCAATGTAAAGTTTTATCAATTTTGAACAACATTTAAACATGTTTAAAGTTGAATTATGAAAACCAACAGGGGTATATTGTGAATTACGAAAGAAAACAGGGGTATATCGTGAATTTTTCTTTTTTATTAAAAAAATATGGTGTCCATATTAAAGAATGACTCACAAACTAGAATCTGAGTTCACTTTAATCAATACAAGTGTGTCCAAGCCCCATGACCGAACAACATTACTTGCAATATAGAACTAAACTATAATTTTATTCCAAATTTTATGCCTCACATTGCTCCAAGCAGGGGTGGAGGCGGGTTCCCGCGGGGTCCCGGACCCCATAGTTTGTCTGATAATAAAAAAGATATTTTTTTAAAATATAGTTTTAATAAAATAAAATTGAGTAAAATACTGAAAGTTGAAAATAATTTAGTGGTATAAACATGTTCCTATATGTAAGATTGTAATGCTCAGTAAATTTATGACCATACATTTATATACCTTCAAATTTAATATATGTTACTGTCGAAAAAAAATTTGGTCCCCATGAAATTTGACTTCTCGATCCGCCACAGGCTCCAAGCTAGTTTCTTCGTTGGATAGAAGTATACTTGAATCTGCATATGAAACTAAATATATTTATATTTGCCTTATGAAAAAAATCTCAACTTTACGGGGTAGCCTACAGAGCAAATGTTCACTATGTCCCTCACTTTACCTTCCTTGTGAGTTGTGAACAAACTACCCCACCTGCCCCGTGGTAGCATTGGGGTAAAGTGGTACTTTCATTATCTCCAAACTTGAAACTTTTTAAGTTTTAACCCCTTAACGAAACGAACGGGTAAAAAATGGGCAAGGATAAATTAGGCTAAAGACAACACAGAGTAATGTTACATTAATCTGGACCTTTTTTTTAACGAGCCACTAATGAACGGCGCTAAATCTCATGAACAACTGCTCAATCCAATATGAAGTCAGCTTGAGTGATCGATGTCAATAATTGAAACGTATTTGTGAAAATAAAAAGAGAAGATAGGAACGTTACTTAATAATATTCAGGTACAAGTTGGAAGGTTAAATAGTGACCATCGTGATAATATCAACCAACCAGTTCATGATGAGAAAAATAATTGAGGGAGGTGGTGCATGACCCAAAACCACACTGATGATTTGATCATTATTGGTATAAGAAATTTTACAAAGTAAAATATTGGATGAAGTCATAATAATTAGTATATTATAATTAGTTTACGACGACAAATTAGGTTCAAAAACATGTCGTGCGTCAATCTCTTTCAACTTCAAGATAGTTGGACACGTGTATATGACTCACTCATATAGGAGTAATAAAAAACAAAGACTTCCATCCGAGTATAATTTTGATAATTGATCTGGAAATTAACATATTATGGGTGTCTAAAAAGAAGAAAAAACCCAAGCTACTGCTAGTATATAAATTATATAGAGAACAAAATTAAGTACTTAATTTCTGGGGCAATAGTTGTACCGATTCAAATCGTGTTGTTTGGAAAGCAAGTGTTAGCAACTCTACTAACAAAGGACAAATTAGCCTGACTCATCAATTATGACAATCACATGTTTACGTCCCCTAATAAGACCTATTGACTTTCGAATTGCCAGGTTTCTTCTTATTAGCAGAACTTCAAGTAATCCTATCACCTGCTTTTAACCATCATATTTGACCAATACCACCTAATTGCACCCATAATAACTGGACGAATAGGAATTTTGTTTCTCAGTTGTAAAGCGAAAACTACTGTTCTGTTTTCTTGGTGATTCAGTTTTAAATACTTATAATCTCAATCGTGAAGCTCTTACTATTTATTTCACGGATCCGGCCCACAAAACCAAAGCAAAATAACGAAAACCAGTCTAGTTCAATCCAATGGGCTTTAGCCTACCTAAAAACCTACCTTCGACTCGCTCACCACATAACTTGGCGGGAATAACTTCTACTTCCAGACATCTATCATTTTGGCGCCAACCGACACGACTCTTTCACTCACCCATTCCAGTCGGACGGAAAACAGACAAACAGCGATGGCGGATGAAGAACCACGTTCATCAGCGCCGCCCAGTAGGGGGCAGGTAGAGGAGGAGTTCGCAATTTGGAAGAAAAATACTCCATTTCTATACGATCTCATAATCTCCCAATCACTTGAGTGGCCATCTCTCACTGTCCAATGGCTTCATTCTCTGGCGGAACCTCTGGTGTCGGATCTTAATAATAATGACTCATCATCATCATCTTTTACAGTCCATAAACTCGTGTTAGGGACACATACATCCGATGACTACCCTAACTACCTAATGATCGCGGACGCCTTCATTCCCAAGGAGGGTAGCGTCTGTCCCAGCATCCCCAAGGTACAGTAGTTTTTTGCCAGTACTATACCCGTTTGATTTACCACCTATTCGATGAAATGCCGCAATGAAAGTTGCATTTTCTGTAAAGGGAAAGTTGAAATAGTTTTTATTATCATTTATAGTAGTTTTTTGTTGGAATTTACAAACTTGCAATTAGGTGTACTGTTCATTTCCGAAATTTATCTTGGGTTTAATTTATTTCTTAGCTGTCAGTTATTGTTATTGATAGTTGTCATGAAATTTACTGGTGAAAATGCATACATCTTCAAAACTATACCTTCATTTCTTTTCTCGAATGACGCAACCCGTTTCCATTTTTCATCTTGTTCCATAACAGCATCAATAATTAATCGGTTCCACTTTCCCATTCGATGAACAAATCAGATTCCTATTCCTAAACTATTAGGCTGCGCTCAATTTTATGCTTTGTAGATAGAAATAGTGAAGAAAATGAATGTAGATGGGGAAGTGAACAGAGCACGATGCATGCCTCAGAACCCAACCTTGATAGCCGCCAAGACAAGCGGGTCAGAAGTCTATGTCTTGACAGCAACAAACAGGAAAATGTTGTGGAAGAAGGTGGTATTTTCAATCCTGATTTGAGACTGAGAGGGCATGAGAAAGAAGGATATGGTTTATCATGGAGTCCCTATAAGCTGGGACACGTGCTAAGTGCTTCAAATGATTTCAAGATTTGTTTGTGGGATGTCTCCTCCATGCCAGACAGTAGAGTTCTTGATGCAATGCGAGTTTACCAGGTCAGTAAACCATGTTTATACTTGTCTTACAGGTGATTGTTGAGGTCTCATTCTATGAAGTTGTTTTGTCATTCATCAGGGCCATGATGGTGTGGTTGGAGATGTTTCGTGGCACTCGAAAAACGAGAACTTATTTGGGTCGGTTGGGGATGATGGAAGGTTGATGATTTGGGACTACCGCTCTGACAAGCTCAGCAAGCTGTCCCGGTTCATGACAAAGAGGTAAGAGCTGTTAGACTGTAGTTGTTAATACCACCAGAAAAAGTTGAGTGTGTACATTGCTGGCTGCCGTTCTTTAGGAAAAGGTAATTAATGATTTGATTCATCAGTGCAGGTCAACTATTTATCATTCAATACGTTCAACGAGTGGATTGTCGCGACAGCATCTTCAGACACAACCATTGGGATCTTTGATATAAGGAAACTAGGAACATCCCTCCATGTTCTCTCCAGTCACACGTATGCATTGCCTACTAAATTGCATGCTGCAAATGATAAGCTACTTACATTGTGTTTTTCTTCCCTGCATTTTCTGTCTTTTTCTGCCTTCTGTTATGTTGGGTGATTTTCTCCTCTTCCTGGTTACATCATTAGGGAGGAGGTATTCCAGGTTGAGTGGGATCCAAATCACGAAGCTGTCTTGGCATCCTCAGCTGCTGATAGGAGATTGATGGTTTGGGACCTTAGCAGGTATGTCTATGTACACTAAGCCATTGTAAGTTACAGATTTGAAGTTCATCACAAAAACAAACTTTGCCAAAACAAAACCACACTTCTTTGTTTAGATCCTTTTTCCTTTTCTGGAAAAAAGCATGAAAGATTGGATATATTTTTATTGCTACAAGCTAGATAAGGATCTAAGATATCAGGATGACTGGCAACGAGCTGAAGTGTTTTTCCTCCCTTTATATTGTGATTGTACACTGGAATTAATAAAGGGGTTTGCTTGGCATACTTCACCATCTTATGAATCAGGGTTGGAGATGAGCAACTTGAAGGAGAAGGAGAAGATGGTCCACCAGAGCTTCTCTTCTCCCATGGAGGTCACAAGGATAGGATATCAGACTTCTCCTGGAACAAAAATGAGCCCTGGGTCCTTTCTAGTGTAGCAGATGACAACTCCCTACAGGTCTGGCAAATGGCCCAGGGCATTTACAGTGTGGAAGATTAATAATAATTATAATAGCAAGAGCTTACCCCGGAGGACTAACACTCGTTTGGTAAAACCACTGACGGCCGTGATCATGTGATCTTATTTCAAACTTGAGAACCTTATTCTTATACTTAAAAGAGGGTGGTAACCAGTGTCCGATTATGATCTACATGTGGGAATGCTACTTTGTTATACTATCGTCAAGGGATCTTTGATGATGTAAATGTAGCACAAATCTCTCAGTATGTATTAAGGAAATTTATGTTTATACACAAATCAGAGCGTTTTCAATGTTTAACATCAACTTTGAGTCTTACAATCTTGAACATAGCACCAAATACAATAATCGGCGCGGAAATTATGCGGAGCCTCTCAAAGCTTGGCCAACCTCAAAATTTCGCCAAAACAAAAATCCTTGGCAATCCATTTTCGCCCATTTGGCCAATCTGTCCGTTCTCTTTCTAAAAGAAAATATAAACCGAGGTTACATGAACCAAGACCAAAATTTAATCAAACATTTTGAAAACCCTTATGTTGATTTTTCAATTTCAGCAAAATACTCAAGGTGTGAGAATTTTATATAAGATTGGCACTATACTCATATCAACATTCGCTCAAGCGATACATCTTACTTGCAAAATTCAAACTACAGGTTTCATGGATATATCAGTAGACTAGTAAGTAAACTCTTCTCTCATCACTACTAGATTGAACATAGGCCTCACTATCAGCAGCAAGTACTAAACAAATAGACTGGAAACTTTCAACCCCCACTAGCAGAGATTGGACAGTAAATTGGTGGATATGCCACTAGTAAATCCATCAATCATCAGCCATCAGCCATCAACGGAACTCTTTTTTTTTAGGTAAACAGAACTGCCCATCTTGTGATAGACACAACTTCCCGTAAGTGACAACAATGGAAACAGCCAAATTCTTCAAAAGAGGGGGAAAAAATCAAGTGGCAGGCCAATCACAACATGAAACCTTATGAAGCTAACTGACTCATCTCTACATAAATTGTAGAGAAACAATAAAACTTGCCTACACATACATGACCTCCCAACAGCACAAATGTTTGGCAACCTTCAAAAAGCAAGTAAATATCTGGTTTTTGAAAATCAAAAGAAGAATCCTGTGTCAATGTATTTGTCAGATCAAGAGAGATTTCAGGAAAGTGGTCTGTAAACTCACCTGTCCATAGGGGGCAAAGCAAACTACATAGTACAAAAGAGGCAGATCTCAACCTTTCCCCCAAAAAATCTGTAAATTCATTCAAACAAAATATAAGAGCAAATGGAGAGGAAATTTTACACAAGCACTCAAGAGAATGCAAGTGAAGGCATAACTTATATTCATAAAAACAACATGATGAGTGCTACCAGGCTCTTTTCCATTTTACATATTCACCGAGATACTAACAAAAACAGAACGAGGACAGCTGAGGAGTCAGGTAACTGGCTTGAGTTCAGCGGGGAAAGATCACAGGGGGTTTGGGTTTTGAGGTTGAAGGCTGCTATTTAGCTTTATGAACCCCAGAGAAAAGCAAAAGGGGAAGAAACTGAGAAATTAATACTATAAAAACAGCACGACCTGAGCTGAACCAATCATGATGATGCTTATGATAACATGCGAGTCCGCTCAACAAAAACCCCTGAAAGAGCTCTCCATGAATATTGTATTCAACTATCAGTTGCTGCTGCACGATTTGAACCTAAAGATAAAAAAAAGAACAGATATTTAGATAGATATACTTCAGAATCAGGATCGAAAGGGGCACTTTTCTGAACAGTTACTTGCATTCAGTGTTCACCCTTGGCAACAAATTAATTAGTAAAAGTAAAAATCTAGTCAAAGATCCCCCATACAAGCAAATAAAACGAAAGGTTGTCAGCCACAGAAGAAGCATGTCTAAAGGTCATGGATTGATACACATCCTGAGTGAATGCAATAGAACTACAGTTTAATGCAACAAAGTCGGAGAATGAAAATGGGACAGCCCTTAACTAGTTGTACAAGAAGAACTAAGCCAAATGAAAGGCTTCAAAATAGATTGCAAAACCTACCCCAGCTATATTGCATGTGCGAAAAGCAAGCAACACAGCATCATCTATTATACAGAGATAAACAAAACAACCTTACAAATGACATGTGCAAAATTATTACCTTTCCTCCTGCTACTTCCTACAGAATTGGTAGGTTTTGGCAAGTTTCCGACATCACAAGGTCCACAACCAGGCATTCTGACCCCGTTCCCATAACAAAGCAGTTCAAGGTCTCAAAGTCTTGACCACTCAAGCCTTGACAATTTAAGGACGCATCTCCATTTTTCCCATCCGTAAGGCAGTACATCTGATCATTGCACTGGATATTACATGGATTTGTGACATTTGATCCAGGCAAAACCGAACTGGAGACATTCTGGAACATATCCCCGTTCTTGATGGGCTTCTGATAAGGAAATGAGCCAATTTCCCCTTCAATCCTTCCTCTAATATCCACAAGGAGACACCTAAGCCTTGAAACCTCAGCCTCCAGTGCAGCCTGACCATGTAACCTCTTTAGAAGCTGCTGATTTATTGTCCTCAGCTTAAGAATCTCTCTCCAAAGAAGCAGCTCGTGCCTTCTTTTTCTCACGATACTTTCGAACCGCTTCCCGGTTGCCCAAGGGTCTCTTTTTCCCTCTCTTCTCCACTGATTCAGCGGAATCATCATTATTCTCTCCCTTGTCTTCAGATGAGCTGGCAATGATTTTGGTGTGCACGTGATAACAAGTGTGGGCGTGTTCAAAATCAGGCCCTGGCGGATTGCAAGTGTGGGTGTGTGTACAAGTATGAGTGTCCTTCATCAATTCTTCAAAGAAACTGTCCATGGAGCCACCAATTGGCATCTCACCCATTGAATTTGAGAACACGTCGTGGTTGGAGAAATCAAGCTCTCCGTCATCCATTGAGCTGCATGAAGTCAGCAAGAAGAAAATATGCCAGCATTCACAAGTTAGATACCAGTAAGAGAATTTAAGCCTTAACAACTACGCAAATCAAGAGTCTTCTGTCAAACAATGAACTTTAAACCGAAAAAATGAAACTTTTAAACTAGCTTGGGAGATGACATTGCGGAGATCACAGAGTCAGAACCGAACTAAGATGAATGGGGAGGAATCAATTCATAGTCACAGAAACAAAATGATGTGCGAACAACATCACCACCAAATTCAATGTCCAAATTGGAATACAGTGAAAAAATTAAACAATTCTCTAATTAATCCGAAGGGCAATCAAGTCGACGCTAACAGCCCTATAAGCCGGTGGTGCAGAATACAAGAACATTAATTTGAATAAAATCCCTCCCGCAACTCGGAGATTTTGCTATATTGCACTCGAATTGATGCGAAATTCAAGTTGACAAGACTTACCGGGCAATCTAATGAAACGAATCGAAGACTTCAAAATCCTTCAGAGACAAACGTCTCTGGAGGTCCAATAACTGTACCGCTTCAGGGGATGAGACAGTGAACGGGAGTATCACAGCCGAATTGGCACAGCTAAGAGGATACAAGAATTAAGAGAGAAAATGATGGTTGATTTGGCTATGGAGGAAGAAGTATGTGAAACCCTACAAACGCAGATAGATGCTAAGGAGTTATAAAGATGGCAGCTTTTGGCTGGAGGACGGACAAAGCCAAAGGTTGTTTTCAAAGGAGAGGGCGCTGGAGAAAGGACATGGATAAAATAATAGAACTACTAATATTTTCAGAGCCAAAAAGGAGAGATTCCTCTTTTACTTTCCGCGAGCTCTGACGAGATCCTCGAATACTTATTAATTAAACACAGCCTTGTTTGTTTTATCAAAATATAATTGTCATTGCCAGCCGCCAATTCGTAATTAAGTTAGAGATTAATCAAATTACTTAAAAGATAAAACAAATTGAGGGTTAAAAAAGAGTAATTTATTTTCCTTCCTTTTCATGCTAACATAAGAACACAATTTGCCTAAATGTACCTATTCTTGAAATTAAAGGTATAAGGATGTACTAAAACTTATAAAGGATCCGTCAAATTAATGGACAAAGGTGTAGTCTAGTACTATATTTAAACTAATCTAAAGAATTGTACTTAGTAATGTTAAATTTATGCATAATAAAGCCATGTTTCATGTCATTAGCCATACACCTCACTTTGAGTTTTGAAGAACTTTGCGTTTTACTCCTACATCGATAAAATTCCCAATTACAATACTCTTCGATAATACTTCTACAATAAAATTTTACACATGTGTTATGTATTTTCATAATACACCTAGGTAATTAGTTTATCTTTCATTATCAGGAGGTTATGAGTAATTAACCACAAATCTACAAAGTATGGCGAAATATTTAGACTTTGCCAAATAACTTGGCTCTCTAGTATTGTTTAACACAATTAGGGTGGAACAAATTGTAAAACTTATTTACTTTGTCTTGAGGTCATTGGATCCTTTGCCACCAATCCCCATCATGTTATTCTTTAAACCCTTTACAATGATCTTTTCCCTAAGCTTAAGAATGTTTTTTTTATTATGAGTGAGATTTCTTTTTTATCTCCCAAACATCAAAAATGACAAACAAATATAGTATACTACATTTGTTAATGTTATATATCACTATTGTCCAACCTTTAGGTTTTCGGGAGTTTAGATTCCCTACTAGTACTTTAACATCAAGGTGCATTTGGTATATGCCAAGATTACATTTACCATGAACTAAAAGTATTGTTCAACAATTAATGTATGTACATTGAGTATAACTTTATTTTATTTTGTTTTATTGATTGATTTTATGGCTTAGTACAACTTAATATCGGAACCGGTTTAAAAAAAAAACTTAATATCGGAACCCAAAAAGCAACTTTAAATGGTTTAGGCTGCGTTCGGTTGTTTTGTGGTTGTTTTGGTCTGGCTGTTTTGTGGTTGTTTTATATATGACAGTATATTATTGGAGTAAAACGTAGGACCCACATGAGACCCACGCGGGGACCACCCCAAAACTACCAAAAATATGCGCTCTCCGAACGCAGCAAGGTAATCCTAGGGTCACTTGAATTGCCAAACCAATTAATGTTCTCTCAAAAAAATTTATTTAAAATTGTAACAGACAAATTATTTAGAAATTCTAGACTTCACTATTGTACCAATTTTTATATTCAACGAGTTTATGGTATCCACTTTATTTCTTTACCAAAAGTGTATTTTGTATATTAAAAGTACATTTACATTAACTACAAGTATTGTAATATATAGGCCTCGCTAAGTAGACATATCCTACTATTTTTTACGTGAAGGTACGCCAATTTTACGTGCGACAAACTTAGATCTACCAATTTAAACTTTCATTTGTGACCAGTAGATTGCGACAGATGACCCGTACATATCATTATTAATATAAAGCTCAACTTATTTTGGAGTTCCGGATTATTTTTCCCTCATTGGTGCCATCATTCATTAAAATAAAATCATCCAATAAAATTATACCACTGTAGATAAGACATGTAAGCTAAGCCCTTAATTTTCTATATAAATCAGGCTCAGGGTCGGATTAACATGTCAATACGTGTTTAGTCATGATGTGCTGATCTGGATCATTCACTAGTCGGGCCTTGTTATTTGAGTTGCCTTATAAATTAATCTATTTTTTTATGGATAAATGAATCGATTTTGCTAATTATCTTTGACTATTATCTTAGCTAGTTAATAGCTTTAGAAAAAAAAACTTGGTCCATTTGTATTGTTAATTCTTTTAGTTTCATTCATCAATATTTCAAAAGGGACGGGGTTAGGGATGACTACGGGTAGGGTTTGGATCGGGTGATGCTCCACCTACATCCGTCACTTGTTATTCGCGCCATCCAACCTGACCTGTCACCCAAAATTTCATCACCTACACCCGTTTTACTCATGATGTGGATAAACCCATTTCACCTTTTTTGTTCCAACAAGAATATAATGAACAGAGGCGTAGAGTATGTATGTTCCTTGTTTGCCAGTTAGGGTTACAAAATTACGGTGAGTGAAGAGAATGAACAAAGGCGCTGAGCATGTATGTTCCTTGTTCGCTAGTTAGGGTTGTAAAATTACCATGAGTGAAAAGAATGGACAGAGGCGTAGAGCATGTATCTTCCTTGTTTGCCACTTAGGGTAGCAAAATTAACATGAGTGAAACTTGTTCGCCAATTATAGGGTTGCAAAATTACCATGAGGGAAGAGAATGAATAGAGGCGTAGAGCATGTTTGTTCCTTATTCACCAGTTAGGGTTGCAAAATTACTGTGAGTGAAGCGAATGAACAGAGGCGCAGAGCATGTATCTTCCTTGATCGCCAGTTAGGGTTGCAAAATTATCATGTGTGAAGAGAATGTATTGTATTTGTTTATTCTTTTTTTTTTACATATTAACATACATTCGGGTGGACAAGTCGGGTGGCCGGGTTGATGATTTAGATTTTAGGTTTTAGGGTTTAGAGCATGTATCTTCCATGTTTTCTAGTTAGGGTTGCAAAATTAATGTGAGTGAAGAGAATGTATTGAATTTGTTTATTTTATTTTTTACATATTAATATACGATCGGGTAGTGTAGACGGTTTGGGTGGCCGGGAAGAAAACTGTCACCCAACCCGACTTGTCACTCGCACCTGTTTCACCTATCACCCAATTTTCAGGTGATCGGGTGAAACGAGCACCTGTTAGAATTGTCATCCTTAGACGGGGTGCCCTGAGCTTGTGTCTTGGTTAGAAGATATTTGTAGAGTAATATAGTCATGTGATTCTTCTAAAGCTCCCGGGTTGATGGGTATATCTTGAGGTTTGTTTTGTACATGGGGAATATTATCGCTTAGGAGTTTATGAGGTTGTGCAAGGTTTTCTTGGTTACTGGTGTGTTGCCTCCTGGTGCTAACATGACATGGATCATAATTATTTTGAAGAAGGTTGGTGCAAATTATTTGGATGATTTCAACCTGTTAATATGATGGGTTTTTTGTATAAAGTTATTGTAAAGGTGATTGGACAAACTAAGGGGATGTTTTCCAATTTGATTAGTGACACACAATCAACTTTTGTGATGAAGAGACGCATTCTTGATGAACCTATGATTGCGAACAAAATGTTGAGATGGTTGAAAAAGCATGGGAAAAGGAAGTTCTTGTTGAAGGCCAACTTTCACAAGGCATATGAATGCGTAAGGTCAGATTTTGTTGTTGGTATGTTAGATGCTATGAGAATTGTTGAGAGGTGAAGGAGTTGGATTCAGCAGTGCATTACTATGGCCAAATTTTTTGTTTTGGCGAATGATTCTCCAACTATACCATTTTAAATTTCTTTAGGGATTGCAAAAAGGGGTCCTTTGTCTCTTTCCCATTTTGTCACCATTGCAATGATTTGTTGGTTATTCTCCAGGAGCTGCAGCAACATGTCATTATGATGGGTTAATGGGTGGCTCTTTGGATATGCGGTAGTCATAGCCTTTAGTTTGCAGATGACTTGTACGTTAGTACCAGGATTAAATATCTAAACCATAATCATGTCCATCAACCTACGGAAGGTTGGACTACCTTAACCTAACCCAACCCATTTATGAATTGTTCAATTCTAACCCAACCCATTTATTAAATGGGTAGAAATAAATCAACGCAACCCACTCTAAACAGGTTGGTTTTGGGTTGGGTTGGCAGGTTGAACCCATTTTGTCAGGTGTAGCCGTTATGGATAAAAAAAAACATGTTATGGACTCAAACAACGCTATAAAGTGTGTTTGAACCCGGATTAGGAACTTGTCTAGACTTGAATGTATCATGAGAATAAACTATTGATGTTTCCATTTGTAATGGTTTGCAAATGGTTTGAACCTGCACACATGCTTAGACCAAGTTGGACCAAACTTGATTGGGTGTTTCTTGTTTAATCACGACTCCTACTTTAAGTGGTTGATTGGTGAGTTACTTTGGGACATGTTTTAGGCATATTAAGGAGTTGTTGTAATTTCATATTTACAGACTTGCAGATGTTTGACATTGAAAAGAAAGATTTAAGATGGATGATGTAGCTGTCTTAATTATGTAACTATTACTCCCTGTTATTTTAAATGTAAGTCGTTTTAAAGATGAATTTGGACCATTTTCAGTGTAAATTCATCTCTAAAACGACTTACATTTAAAATAAAAAGGTAGTAACATCTTTTTGCAATCTTTTCTTTATATAAATGGATAAAGGTTTAAGAGTTTAAATTGTGGTGTATCTGAGTTATATATTGATCTATCATCATTTAGTTCGTTTCACTATTTGAAGATCAATTCTTCTGATTGTATATTTTTATCTTACAAACATAGAATCTACCTTGAATAGTATTAGATTTCATTAAATTGAGTGTTTATCTTTAAATCTATTTAATTTTTTTTATTTCAATTGTAAACTTAAAGATAATAGTATTAAACTTCCATAGGCCATCAAAATTGTACAGCTCGATTATGCGGTCCTATATATATTACGTTATTGTGATGTACATTGCCCATAAACTTGCCCACCGGTATCTGTTTGAATATGGGCTTTGATTTTGGCTCCATTAGAGCATCCACAACAGTGCAAAGGTAAGGAATTCCTTATAAATTATATTTTATTGGTTTCTCTCACACTCTCTCCTCTTATGCTAAGGAACTCATTTTATGGGGTTCTTAGTTAAGAACCCCTCTCTTTACATCTCTCCTCCATGTAAGCATTTTTTTTATATTATTGTGTCATTAAGAAACACCTAAGCAACTCTATTGTAGATGCTCTTATATACCTCCACGCTTTGTGGTTAGATTTAAATAAATAAAGTAGCTTGTTGTAAATAAAAAAACACATATACACATTCACGAAAGGGTAGACTAAAACAAACCGTACTGTATGTCAACGACGTGTTTTGGAATATATATCTCCCTTTCAATTAGGAACTAATCAAAACACCAATCTAATATAATACAATATTTTGGAGCACACTTCTAGTTCCAATTAAATATAGGAAATTGTTGTCAATATTTAAATTGAAGCTATAAAACTCGAGGCTAAAATATGAATTCCTTCAATTATATACGTCGCTTAATAATGGTCTAGGAAATTATGGCCGAATATAAATATTATTATAGACGTCCAAATCGAATTTTATCAATTAGATTCATGCACCGCACATTCATAGGTGCAGGCAGAGTCTTGATCGCACGATCTTATGAATAGTGTTTTTGAGTGTAAAAACTTGATAATGTCGCGCAATTGTGTACGGACGGACAGGTTTCAAGTTCCTACAGTGATTTTTTTTTTAAAAAAAAGTTCTACAAAGACAAGTATTCCTTGAAATGACAATATGAGTTTTCATTTTGAAGATAAGAAAAGGACATTAGCCACATAGGAGATAAATACAAGATTCCTAGTTGAAAAAGATATTACAAGAGTTTTCATTTTTTTAAACCAAAATATAATGATTGATTAGCATATAGAAAGTGATTGAAGTCTTCAAGTAATCTCCTATTTGATATATTAAATGATGAAGTCAGAGAGCCAGAAAAGGATTTTTCCATTTACTTATAAAATGTTTTTATTTTACAATAAGCTTAAGAAGACAATTTCGACTTAGTTTTGTCGTATTATCTATCTTGTATACTATAAGAATGACTATTTAAAGTAACCCCCATATGATATACATACATACACATCAAAAATATTCTCTATCTACATGTATATTTTGTTTACGTGGGAAAGTGACTTAAGTTAAGTGACGGGTGGTTAGTATCCTACACCTGCATTGTCGTAGCTAGTAGTACTTTTAATTTGGAGATTATAACTAGTATATAGTCTCTCGGTCCTGAATTGATCATCTTGTTTATTATTTGAACATGTCATTTGACTTCAATATTTAATATATTAGATAAAATAAATTTTAAATTTTAAGTTTTGTAAATGATTCTTTATATGATAAACTATATGTTACAAAATTTAATTTTATGAAATTATTTTATCTTTTATACTTAATATTAAAGTGAAAAAACATGTCAAAATCAAATAAGACGGTCAATTCAAGACAGAGGGAGTATATAATTTTTTATTTTTTATTTGAACATGTCGTTTGACTTCAATATTTAACATATGATAAAATAATTTTTAAAATTTAAGTTTTGTAAATGATTCCTTATATGATAAACTATATGTTACAAATTTTAATTTTATGAAATTGTTTTATCTTTTATACTTAATATTAAAGTGGAAAAACGTGTCAAAATCAAATAAGACGGTCAATTCAAGACAAAAAGAGTATATAATTCTGAAAAATCAACACAACATTACATATTTTTCTAAATCTTGCAACTTGTAAGGGTTTTGTCAGTTTTACTTTAATATGTTAAATCCACTATTTCAGTCCCAATCACCTATTTCTATAACTAGTCATTTAACTTTGTTTGGTTCAAAGGCATTATCTAATTTAATTTCTTACGTTTTCGTTTATTTATTTTGTTAAAAAAAAATTAAATGTGGTGAGGTGCATGCTGCATTTTCCAAAATACTACACATAAGGTTCCAAATTCTAATTAACCCAAATATAATGACGAGGCACTAAAAGTTAAAACTAAGTTCTAGTCAAGTGAGATGTGACATAATAACCACCTAAGCTAAATATTTCTATTTTGAGATGCTTCTTTTCACAAACTCCATCTATATTATTCGTTTCTCCAAACTGTTCACCCAAAAGTAGTGATGATCAGCTTGAAAATTTTTAAAACGGGATTGACAAATTTTGTAAACCTGAGAAGTCTAAAATTTGTGGTCGGACCACTCAAATGCAGCTCTACGCAAAAGTTATAGTACTTATGTTTTGTTTAAAAACAAAGAATCATATTATATTAAGAACTGGAGTTCAGTACATAGTCTGGAAAGTCAATCGTTTTCCAACAACGACGTTGTAGTTGAGACTTTCTAGCGATGGAGGCTAGGTTGTGAGCCACTAAGTTTGAAGCATGAGAAATGTAAAACCAGTGTATATCTTCAAAGTGGCGTAAATCGGATAAGACTGAGTTAAGGATGGTCGTTGATTCTGGAAGAAGTGTGGCGGTGGAACCTGAGAGATATCTGATAATTGGCTGACAGTCAGCCAGAAAACAACGTGTGAATGACCTTTGGATATGGCGTGACACATAGCAAATTGCATCGCAAGACACTCAACCGGAGAGGTAGAAGGTCGACGCAAAACCCATGAACACCTGCAGAAATATTCTCGTTGTGTCGAGTCACCAAAAAAGCCATGCCAAGATGCTTATGAGCATCAATACCCCCATCCACCGAGATTTCAACATAGTTCGGGCGTTGTGTACGATGAGCTTCCAAGGCCGTAGAGTCCGGGTTTAGTGCTGACAAAGACAAACTTAAGAAGCTATTCCCTTGGCACCAACTCCATGCGAAAGATAAGGATACATTATGAGTGGGCTGGCAGCGTGCAAACCATAGTTGCCATAAAAAAATTGTAAGCTTGACCAGTTACAAGATGGTATCAATACAACATAGATTTAGATAACAATCAGAGAAAGCCTTAATTTGAGTGCAACAAAGATGGAGTGTGAGAGTCATCATGGACCAATAGCCTTGGACAGAAGGACAATGAACAAAGCAGTGAGTTAACGTTTCAATGTCCCCATAGAAGGGGCAAAGGTCGTCAGTAGGAATGTGTAGACGGCACTAGATTGTAGCCTTGCATGGTATCATTTCATGAAGAAGCTTCCAACCAAACAGACAGACTCAAGGTGGGATATCACACTTCCACATCCTTTTAATAGCATTGCCCAAAGATGATTGCCCACTTGAAGATGCTGAAGAACATTGATCAATATGAATAGCATCATAATAAGCAGATTTCACTATAAAATTACCATAGAGGAGAGCCCCCGTGTCCAAGAGTCAAAAGGTGGGGAATCATGATGTAGTGGGATCTGAGCGATGACGGCAGCATCATCAGGTGTGAACCATAGATTAAGCAAAGGGACATTCCAGGTACCCGACGGACTAATGAAATGAGCAACATTGGTGGTGTCCAGTTGGTGTGATGGGACTTTCCAAAGGAAAGGTTTCCAACCTAGTTTATTAAGAATCTAACGGGAAGAGATCGGTGTAGTGCGGCCATCAAAAATACGACGACGTTTGCCATAATCAACTAGATTGCGGACCATCAAAGCCCTCAAAATTGGACTTGAAATAGAAGGAGAGTAGTCCCAAAGGTCCTACTACTTAAGATAGCGTGGCTCTGTTCGGCATGACTGTTTTGGCAGCATAAATGCAGCATATTTGAGCAGGAATGCGCTGGCATAAATGTAGCATATTTGCTGGCAGGAATGCGCTGGCATAAATGCAGCTGTTTTGAAAACTGCTGTTTGGCAGTGCAGCATATATGCAGCATGTTTGGTTAAGTTAGTTATATGTAGTGCGTTTATCGTTTTCGTATTACAATTATAATTTATTATATTACACTATGTAACTTTATTTTGTTAGTAAAAAAATAAAAAAATTCACAAACAATAAATTTGTATTTCTATTTAAGCAAAACTTGTAACTCCTAAACAATATTTTTATTATCTAAATTTTATAATTATTACAAATATAAAACGTAAAAAAGAGAAAAAGCGTTTCAAATTTTCTGATAATGTTATGTGAATTTATTTAGTGAAATTATAACTTTTAATAATATATAATATTTTTGTAACTTTGTATGTTAATAAATTTATATGCATTCATATTTCTATATACTATTTTAATATTTTAATTTATATATCAACAAGTGTATATATTTATTCGTTTTTTAATTTTATTAATCTATGTGGTATTACAAATAATATATTATAGATTTGTATTATAAATGTGATTTTTTGTAAATTTGGCTAAAGATGTAGTACTATTTTTCATAAAATATTTAAAGCATTATGTAATTTGTAATAAATAAAGTAACTTGTAAAAAATTTCTTTTTTTTAAATCAATAGTCACAGTAATTGCATTATGAAGTGAGTAAAGAAACGGAAGTGAAAGCACGAAAACGGAAAAGTATCATTTGCTGCGGGCATTTATGCTGTCATTTATGCTGACATTTATGACTTTATGCTGTTTTAGGCGAACAACAAAAACAAATAAAAGAATCCAAAACAACATATGTTATATTTATGCTGTCAAAAAATACGCATATATGTGCAGGCGAACACATCCAGAATCTACTCAGAAGTGTGGTCGGATGTTGAATAAATCTCCATAAAAGTTTTGCTAAAAGAGCCCGATTAAAAGAAATTAAATCACAAAAACCTAGGCCACCAGAACCCAAATCCAAAAGCTATACTCATATATCTATCTGCATTCCCTCTTTACTTACGCCCACCAAATTTTAGTTAAGAAAAAAAGGTACTCTCGGTTTTGTCAACAAAAGAAGTTTCTTTTAATACGGGCTAGATAGATGGGCTTTCGGATCATAACGATTCAAGCCCATTGGTATTTTTCCTTAGAAATTGGGCAAAATTCGGACTAATCAAACTCTGTGCTTGATTCAGTATTATATACCTCAGTATGTTATATGAAATTGATTAGCATGTATGTATCTTGATGGTTTAGACCCGTATAAAACTGTGGATAAAATTGCGGAGCAGTAGTACTAATATGTGCCTTGTAAATTACAATTATATCCATATTTTGTTGTAACATATGAATCCAGAGATTCTAAAGAAACTCTAAACCTTAAAATGATATCTAAATTAACCATTTGTCTTCAATCCTTATATAGTGAATAATATCGCTAGGATGTAGAGAGAGAGAGAGAGAGAGAGAGAGAGAGAGAGAGAGAGAGAGAGAGATACAGAATCATATAAACAACAAGTAAATTATTAGAAACAATTAATTGAACTTGTCTATATTATTATTATTCGAACAAGACAGTAGGTTACATATATAAATTAAAACATTAGGATATGGCTCAGTTTAGAACCCCTTCCACTCGGTTACATATAATTCTTCCCCTTAACAAATACAAATACAAGAACAATTCCATCACCATATACTATAAAAACCCCCCACAATCAAATGCATTTTAATCCATAAGAAAAGAACCACATATTGAAAAACAATAACTCAAAGGAAATTAAGAAAAACAACCCTAGCTAGATCAACAGATTGGTAAAGGAGCACCATCCCACTCCTTTAAGCATTGAAGCAATGGATCAATCATCTTACCTTCACAAATAGCTGTAAAAACTGTATCAAAATCCTCACCTGGTGACTTAACTTTCTCACCAGTCAACAATTCCGTCCCCAATTCTTCCCTGACAAACTTATACAAAGGATAAGATCTGCATTCCTTAATCCGATTCTTAATCTCTTCACTCCCATTCTCATACCTATCACGTGCAGCTTCAATTTCCTTAGGTAATACCATTTTCAACTCCTCTTCAAACACACCAATCTTACCAAAAACTGAACTCGACAAATTATTTGTCGCAGCAGTACCATTCTTCTCAGTAGTAGCTATTGCATGATCAACAAGTACTTGTCTAAGTTTCTGTATCAATGTGTAGTTAGAACTACAAGCATCATCAGCATAAGCAAACACATGTTCACGATCAACAACACGTAATAAATCCTTTTCACAGAATCTCGCTTGATGTAACTCACCATTTACACCAGTAGTGAGTACCCTTTTCGCTACTTGACTGATTGTATTCTTAACAGTTGAACGTAGATTCTCTTCCAAATGACGTAAATCCACCGCTTGACATAACGCAACAAGATAAGTTGATGACATGAGTTTAAGAATCTCAATTGATTCAGCAGTCTTACGTGATGAGATTAAACCAAGTGAATTCACATCTTGATTATGTTGTTCAGCTGATTGAACATGTGAAGTGACTGGATTCGCTAAGTATTGAAGTTCAGAACAGTATGATGCCATTGCAATCTCAGCACCTTTGAAACCATAATCAAGTGATGGGTTACGTCCACCAGTGAGATTTGATGGTAAGCCGTTGTTGTAGAAATCATTCACAAGTTCAGAGAATTGAGCAAACATGAGTTTACCAATAGCAGCTAAAGCAAGACGTGAATTATCCATTGATACACCAATTGGTGTACCTTGAAAATTCCCACCATGTAATGCTTTATTACGTGAAACATCAATGATTGGATTATCATTGACGGAATTGATTTCACGTTCAATTGATTTTGTTGCTGCACGGATAACTTCAATCTGAGGTCCAAGCCATTGTGGTGATGTACGGAGTGCGTAACGATCTTGTTTAGGTTTCTGTAATGGATCAAGTTCATGAAGTTTAGCAGCTTGTTTAACATAAGATGAACCAGTGAGTATATGTTCCATGATAGCTGCGGATTCAATCTGACCAGGATGATGTTTAAGTTTATGTGTAAGATGATCAGTGAATTCTGGTTTCCCTTGCATGACTTCAGCGAAAAGAGCGGAGATAACAGAAGCTAAAACGGAAAGGATATTAGCTTCAAATAGAACAATTGAAGCTAGACCAGAACCAACAGCTGTGCCATTCACAAGTGCAAGACAAGTTCTTTTTAGGTTGGAGTTGAAAGAAACCTTTGTCATGAATACCAGCAAGTTGGAATGCTTCTGTTGGTGTTAAGAGTTGTCCGTTTGGACCAACGGCTTTGGAATTTGGTCTACCGGTTAAGAAACCAGCTATGTAGGATAATGGGACTAAATCACCTGAAGCTGTGATTGTACCACGTAATGGGAGACATGGTGTTATGTTTGTGTTGAGGAATTGTGCCATGGTTTCTAGAATTGTGAAACGGATTCCTGAATAGCCTTGGAGTAGTGTGTTGATACGAACTAACATTGCTGCACGTGAGGCGGTGTGTGGTAATGTGTGGGTTGATTCAACTCCATTGCCGAAGATTCCAGCGTTCAAGAATCTGAAAAATCATGATAATTTCAAATTAATTAAGAAGCTAGTAGTAGTTTTGATTTGGAAATTAACCACCCAGCTGCCTGCCTTATTTTTCAAGTTTCAAAGCCGACGGACTACTATATTTTCGTATAGTGTAGGTGTATATGTATGTGTATACTCCACGCAATATTATATTAATGAGAATCACATGTAAGTAGACGTTACTCCATATTTTGTCCTTAAATTAAATCTACCATATACTATGAAGGGTAGACGTACGGAATTAATGATCCACCTAATTATCAACTCCTACTACTACTACTACAATTTACAAGACAGAATATTAATTACATACAAAGCATGAACATGATCATGATCATCCATATGTTTCCAATATCTTAACTAATTAATTAATTATATTTTAGATCTAGAGATGGAGAGAGAGAGAATTAATTAGTGTATATGTGGTAGTAGATGGTAAGTAGTTAAGTTAATAAGAAACCACTTTCTATCTATAGCTACCTACCTACCAACCAGATCACTTTTCTAACCCAACACAAAATTAAATATTACTTCTTCCTAATATAAATACTAATCCTACATAATACTACTTCACATGACATATATAAAGATTACTAGAATTGGAAAACTAAAAAATCATAAATAATTAAAACTGTGGTTCTCAGCATAATCATCCATCATGCACAAAAACCAAACTAATGTAAATATCACAAACAAACAAACCTGATAAGTTCCTTCTGAAGCGCACCACCTTGTTTAGTTCTACGATGTGAAGTAGCACCAAAACCAGTAGTAACACCATAACTATCAGTACCTCTATTCATACTATCCATTACCCAATCACTACTAGCTTTAACTCTTTCTCTAGCTTCTTCACACAATTCAACTCTCACACCATCATCCCCTGCTGCTGCAACAGACGCAACTTGTCCAATAGTTAAAGTCTGTCCAGCTATTCTAACAACTGGTGATCTATAATCCTCAACCATTCTTATAACTTCATCTAAATGACTTCCTTTCATACCCTCAGCTGCTTTACCCCAGCTTAATGGATCAGATGGTGAGATTGTGTTTGGTAAGACTGTTTTTGTTGGAGTACATAGATCACCGTTGTTTAAGTTACCGTCGATGTGGTCGATCAGACCGTTCATGTAGGTTGTCATGGTGATGAACGGATGGATATGGGTATGTGTGAGGTGTATATAATGTAGTATTAGCTTGTGGGAGAGGAAGTGTACGTACTCTGTGTGAAGAGGAGGAAGGATGAATGGTTGTAGGTGTGTTGTTGAGTTGAGTGGGTTGAGATTTGGGAGAGATATGAACAAGTTTCAATCGGTTATATAGAAAGGAAAAAAGGAGAGGAAAGAAGGAAGGAAGGAGACTTTGACAGTTGTTTTTTTTAAATGAAGAAGAAATTAATATTATATTATTTGAAATGATATTTTGCTTTTTAGTTAATAAGATGATGGAAAAAAGTAGTAATATTTGGAAGAATGAGGGATTTGAGTGTTGGGTGAGAAGGGTGGGGGTGTGATATCATAAAATGGGTTAGTTGAGTGAAGGAGATAGCCGTTAGATGTTTATGGGTAAGATGGAGGGTTAGAGTGATGCCACGTGGATATATATAACACAACATGGGTTGGTGTATTCTTCTATAACATGTGATCATGATAGATAGATAGTTACCATAGTTATCCACATTTAATTTTTTGAAACAATCTATATATGATTTAATTTTGTAGCTGAACTTTATTATTGTATATATTTAAATTTAATTTGGTTTGGTTTGCCTGAATGGTGATGGTGGGAAGTTGGGTGGTGGTGGTGGTATGTTAGAGCTATAGTTTGTGGTGTGTATGCGTTTGAATTTGTAAGACAAACCAACCCCAATTTGATGTTGGTTGTAGTTCTTTGGGTTTGGTGGTGGTGGTGGTAGGTTTTGAGTCTTACTCGTCAAAGCTAGAAGAAGAAGAAGAACACGTAGTTGATTGGGTCGTCCCTTTTGGGGGTTGGTGACAAAGCAAAAAAAAAACAAAAAGAAGTGGCTACCAGACGACTACGTCACTTAATATCTATACTTTCTTACTTTAAATGAATTCATATATAATTTACAAAATCAAATAAACATATTAAGTTAAAAACCTTGTGAATTCAGTAAGATTAATCAATCGATACTATAAATGTCCTTCTCCAACTGAAGCTCCCGGTTTGTACTTTGTAGGATAGTCTTTAATTTAATTAATTATTGTCAACCCACGTATGTTTTCTTTTCATTTTAGTGTATAGCTTTTACTTGAATAGTATTACTTACTTTAGAAGAATATAATGATTTCAATAGTAACTTATATCAGTGCGTCTTATCCACACCTTTATGAATTGAACTTAATTATTTGTCTACATATGAAAATATTGCTTTATATACATATTTTAAAAATCAGTCTCGATAAACTGTACACTTCCAAAACCAGGCGTGGTAAGTTGAAATATGCGAGAGATTATTTGTCACCTTAAGGCAGGTTAACCCGACTGGTTTGTTCTTTTCAATATAAGCTCATTTTTATTATATATATAACCAGCTCTTTTTTTACTGTATTCACTCTCGTATATACATTCCTTTCCATCCTTCCCATGCACATGAGAGAGCCTTATTTTCTCATTCCTTAATGAAAGAAAAGACTCGCAACAAAGTTAGGCACTATATATATAGTCAGAAAGTTTAGAAGACAATTTCCCTTAATTCTTCAATTAAGTTAGTGGGATAAGATTATGTTAGGCCGCGCGTTCCGCCTTCTATTTCACCTCAAAATGGTTATACCTGATTCAGAAAACATAAGAAGAGACTAAGAAATGGTTTGGATTAGGTATGATTATAGAATAGGTCGGATTAATTAGAAGCAATTAAGCATACTACCTTTCTTCTTGTGTCTCTTTTTATTACTTCGTTGAAATCCACTTCATATTTATGTGTAGTTTTTTTTTTGTCCGTTTGTATATATTGCTCATGGGTCAATATGAATTATACTCGATGATCAAAGAAAATAATTTGAATTTTAAATGAACATGTGTGACTCAATTACGTGAAATCTCAATAATTAACATATAGTGAATTATTATTATATTAAAAAATCAAAGTATAACCGTAGGAATAAATAATTTTTCTTAATAAGCTAAATTTTTCTTTATTTAATACATATTTATTATGTTATGAAAATTTTACAATCAATTCATTGTTTTATTAAATTTTTAGTAAAACAAATCATAAAGAACTAGAGAAAAAAATTGGAGTGTGAAACGCATAGGCCTAACCATCTTAGTTTGTGTGTGTGATTCTTGTTGCCACGCAATGAGCGTTATTATTATTATTTTTTTTTACTGAAACTTAAAATTAACGGATAGGATTAGATTTTTTTTTTTTTTGTATAACTGATGGCATCGGTCAAGTTTCATATAAATGGATAGAAAAACAAAAGTAGATAAAAATGTCAGACAAAAACGAACCATGTTATTGCCCTTATTTGATTTTATAATATATCTTGAGTTAAATCCTAATATAAGTTTCTCCATCTACTTTCAAAAAAAAAAAAAAAGTTTCTACATCCCTCCTTCTGGTACTTGTGGATTGGATGTTCAACTATTCGTCTAAG
Source organism: Limonium bicolor (assembly GCA_023374045.1). Taxonomy (NCBI): domain Eukaryota; kingdom Viridiplantae; phylum Streptophyta; class Magnoliopsida; order Caryophyllales; family Plumbaginaceae; genus Limonium; species Limonium bicolor. The sequence continues at coordinate 155,608,236 of CM041780.1, forward strand.
ATATCCTTCATCTAGAAAACAAATTGACACCTTTCCAGGGACAACATTTCCTATATTTTATGTCAATGTCTCGAAAAATCCAACGAGGTGACTCTAGAAAAACTGAACTAAATATTCATTCAACTCATTTGTTTTTTTTTAAAAAAAAATTAATTGAAAGCTAATATTATTTATCCACATGCACTTTAACTTTACCAAATTATCACCTAACTAGCTAGAGTTAAGTAGATTCATCCATTTAGCAAATATTATTTAATTTACTCTCTCACAATCTCTCTTATTTATCTAGGTCTATAGATAAATAGGTTCTTAACTATCTAACACTCACATTTTCTCTCCCTCAACATGTATACTAGCTTCTTTTTTTTCTTTCCTTTTTAACCATCAAGAATTGAGTAAACTTCTATTATAGATGGCCTACTTAGCTAGTCTTGCCTGAAAACAGAATCACAATTTTGCATAATCAACAAAAAAGCTCAATATAGCGTAGCATTATTAATTAGATACTTAATTAAATTATTTGTATCAGTGATGGGGTCTACAAAACCCTTGTTCCTATAGATGTAGGATACAAATTACACGCGACAAAAGGATCGTAGTATATGTAACAATATTTTGAATGATACAACTTAATTTATAACTACATGTTAAAATCTGAAATCACACTACTCGTCACCCTCATCGTCATCAAAGCAGGATTTACTCCTATCAAAATTATTAGTACTACTAATCTATAGCCGCCGATTTCAATTTAGTAATCAATGATAAAAAAAACTTTCTTTCTAGTTTGGTGAAGTAGGTGGGCGTTTGAAAAGATGGTTTACTTCGATCCCTCAAAACTAAACAAGTAGAAAAGAAAAGTAGAGCAGCCATTACCTTAACTTTCAACTTAATGCACACTGTATACCAGGGGATTTAATTTGACCAATCAAAGATAAGCGTGCGTGTACTCTTATTATCCATTGTCTGTCTATTTCTTTTTAAAGAAGAATTACTACTAAAGTGGTAACTACTGGGGGGTTGTTGGAGAAAAAAAAAAAAGAATGCTGAGGGAAGAAGGTTAGCGCGTGCGGTGTGCTCAGTGGCACGCGTTCCACCAACCCACATCAATCTTATTCAGCTGCCACTTCAAAATTGGTGGTACGTGGTAGGTAGGTGAGATTTGTGATCCACAAGAAGAGAACCATACCATATACCACAATAATAAATTTATTTTTTATATTACTGTGTTATTTTTTTAATTAAAGTAATCATGAAGATGAAATAATAATTTAACACTCGCGTCTTGTTCAGTGTATGATACTATGTCACAATATTTTATCTCTTGTGTTTTTGGACTATATATTGTCATGTCATGTCATCATCGATAAACTTCTGCAGACTATTGTCGTACGTCGACCAAACTGTTGTATAGTTACTAACTTAAGTGCTGTGTCAAGTACAAGCATTTGGGTTGGTTGGTTGATCAATCTGTACGTCGAATTGGTTCACTACTCTTAACTGTTCAAGCTACTGTTGTTTCAAAAAAAAATGTTCAAGCTAACGTTATAATTGTATAGTTGACAATTGATTAACGTACAAGTGGGTCTTCTTACCACATAGCGTCACCCCAACCATTACCGATGTAAAGAGTATGTATTATTATTAACTATAAATATTAAATGAATTATTCTTATAGTATTACTAAATTTTAAACTAATTTATATTATTTTTGCTCATTAATTATATATATAAATGTTGTAAAATCATGTCGAAAGTTTACTACTATATTTTATCTTATTCAAATCAGTCAAATTTACGAGTGCATCTATACATTTAAGTGTTTTCTAGTAGATCGATCGATTAAGGCTGGAAACATTTGAGATATTGATCATATATACTTCAATTGATTTTTGGTGAGGTCAAAATTAGTTATTGGTAGAGACGAAATTGTTGTTGCTGGAAAAAGGGTGAAACTTCTAGCTAAAATTAAGTGTCAATTCGACATTATTGGTTAATTTCCACCAATGAGTTTTAGCCCATAATTCTCCACTAAGGACTAATAATGAGGATTTGAAAAATGATCGAATTATCCCCTTGCGAAAGCTTGCTCTGTTATCCTCGAATATCAAACACTATGAGTTGTGTAGAGTATAATTGAGCTTGCTCTGTTATCCTCGAATATCAAACACTAAGAGTTGTGTAGAGTATAATTGAGCTTGCTCTGTTATCCTCGAATATCAAACACTATGAGTTGTGTAGAGTATAATTGAGCTTGCTCTGTTATCCTCGAATATCAAAACTATGAGTTGTGTAGAGTATAATTGAGGCTAGTAGTGGCTTTTTATGGGCGGAATTAAGCTAGGGTGATGAATCATTGGGTCTAACATCCAATCCCCCACCTCCAAGAGCTGATTTGTTGTGTCTACAATAATCTTCATGAGGGAATGGATATATGGAGGCAAATTGTTACAATAATCTTCGAGCATTAATTTTTCAATCCCGGTTTCTCTCTATGAATACGATAACCTTCTGAATTAGGATACGATATTTTATTACGGTTGAGCACTTAGTACATACATATATATATATGCAATATTTCACCTATAAAGTAAACTATAGTTTATAAGCAGCCCACTAATTCAATGGCAATAATAGAGTACCTTCCTATATATATACTTTCATACTAATTAACATATTCCCCTTTGTTTGTGTAATGTTCTTTTACTATAGTTTGGTACCACGTTTCATTGTCAGGACAAATATAATTGGTATGTGCTCTTTCTTTGTTTCTCAAGCGTCGACGAGTAGGAGAGCGGCACGGTAGCTAGCTAGCTAGTACATTTTGGCTTCGTTGTTTTAATTAAAGATGCCCCATTTTGGTTTCGTATTGAAGGTGGCATTGATTCAATTAAAGATGCCCCATCCCATGTAAATAAATGTACATCGATGGATATACATGTACAGTTTATTTGTACTACTTTAGAATTCTGAATATATACAAAAATATCATCATTGGCTATATGAATCGATCAATTAATCCGGCACGACTGAACATCATTCTAATATATGGTAATATAGTCATATAAAGTTGATGTAATATGTGTCAGAGTATGTATAACATTTATGTATGACCCCATACATGTGTATGCTACTTATTGTCACCCCATAGGTAAGGAGGATTTAATACCGACATGCGTCATAATGTAGGTACTCGAAAAATATAGTGGCCTCACCAAAACCATGCCATGGTCTATCTCAACCTAGAGGTATAGGGTTGACTCGTAGGTATATATATTTATGTTTCAAATTAAGATGGATATGATATGAGAGAACTTAGCTGAGAGAGACAGTCAAATAGTTAGTTAGGTTTGTGTTAATAGAGGTGTAGCATTGCATTGCATTTATAGAGGCCTGATGAAGATAATGATATGACGAGAGTGGTATATATAGAAGCTAGAAAGGCAAAACCGCCTAGCGTAGCGCGCGCATTATGATGAGAAATGCACATTAGATGGTTGCCATGCAATATGAAGTTAATTTTGGAGGGAAATGGGAGTGGACTGGTTGTAACCACACGTACACGTGATTTTAATGAGTTGGGTGCTCATCTTCCCATCTCATCTCTCACTATTCTCTCTCGCTCATCTAGATCTTTCTATCTCCTCCTTCCATTCTTATTGATTCTATTCCATCATGATGCGCAACCATACTACGTATATATTGATGGTGGGGTGGGGGCCCACTCCACTGTAACGAGGCCAATGCATCCTCATCGGAAAAAACAATTATCCTATCTACCACAAGAACAAAAAGGACAAATATATCATCAATCAATGCGTACTCCAGTCTCCGGCTTCGCTAGATAAGTAACCGTAAAACCTTTTAACTAATTCTTTCGGTTACGATGAATTCGATACTTTTTCAAAGTAAATAAAGTTCGTTGATGGCATCTTATTTTGAAGAGATTTTTTTCTCATTTATGCAGTGACGGTTGATTTTATTTAAATATTTTTTTCTTTATTATTTGGATTCATGGATTATAAGTGTACTTCTCTTTTCTTTAGATGTTGTGTCTATTTTCTTTTACATTTGAGATTATTCTACTTACTGAGTATAACAATTTAATTAATTCAAAAGTGACTACTTTCTTGTCAATGGAATTACATCTTTATGTCTGTTTTTTCTCATAAAATATGGTCTGATCCACAACACTTTTTTATGCACTCAACTAACTAATTCATCCTCTTGAGAAAAAAAAAATAGCAAGACGCGACATGCTGGCCCATTTATTAAGTAATGGGCTTGAGGTACATACTTGACTTCACTGGAGGGATACGAGCCAGTTTGATACTCACCACATGGCCCATTTAGATACTATTTCAGCCCGCCAACATACTAAACGGATTGAGTACCTTTTCGGTTCTCGTAAAACACACAGCGCGATCCATTCAGTAGTTGCTAATTAATTAGTTGGGTCAACTTGAATGAAACCGGGAGGCGTGTGCGATGTTGGCGCCTGGCCTCCTCCGCACGTGAATGCGCAACACGACAAGGAGGATCAGAGAGACAAGGTTTGACTTCAGGGTTTGACGATATTTGATGCTACTTTTCATGTGATGCACGCGGGTTCATAACATGATACTCCCTCCGACCATTTACGGTCAAGTTTACTATTTGATATCGTTTACTTCAATATTTAACATATAAATATATATTTTTATATATTTATATTTTACAATAAAATCTTCATGTAAAAAATATATATTATATAATTTAATTTTTAAAAATTATTTTATCTTATGTTAAAAATATTACCAAAAGGAAACAAAACATTATGACAAAGAATAAGTACTGTTACTTTATTTATGCAAGTGTAAATTACCATATTTTATGATTATAGTACCTCAGTAATTCTTTTATTCCCATAGGCTATCTATAAGAGACAGTCACTCATTCAAAAGCTTCGTTTTTTTTGACTTTTTGACCTCCTTTAATACCAAAAGTAAGTAGTAGTATTACATCTAAATCAGCTTTAGTTGTTTTTGATTGTTGACAAAACGCCTTTTACTTATACAAATTACTTTAAATATCTTTCATTAGTTTTGAAATTTACCTTCCTTTACTCTGCTGTCGTGTCGTCCGGATAATCAATCAACTACTACTGAATTAGATGAGGATGATGATGATGTGTACACAGGAGATTGGTGGCCCGACGTTGACATGTAATTGACTTGTATTACTGTTAGTAGAATAGTACTGCATTGAAAGGTTAAGATAACAAAAGTTATTTATGAAAAGACTGTCTATAAGACAAATAAAATTTGCGGTCTACTCTATTGGTTAATTGTGTTTGTGGTCAGATTTTAATTAGATACATTTGTCAAAATAAAAAAAGATCTGAAAGAATGATGGGACTTATACTAAAATTAATATTAAAATTTTATCATCTATTAAATGTACCTATTACAATAAAATAAATAAAGCAGATAAGACATGGACAGTTTGGATTAGGGAGGCGGCGAGTGTTCAACGTTGCTCACGTGAGAATCCTCTGCTGACGGTCCGGGGTTCCCCTAGAGGCAGACCTTGGGTCAGCTCACTCCGTTGGGGTTTGAGTTACTTTAGACCCGGCTAGAGGTTGGGTCCTATGGTTGGCTAGCTGTTCGGGTGTTAATGCCTCTAGACTTGGGCTGGGTCCTAGGGATGGTGTTGATTTAACAATCGGAACACAGCCCACCAGTCCCGGTACATAGTGTCGGGATCAGTGAGTTAGCATTGAGAGCTCGTCGTTGGGTGGTCAAAGTCCACTCCTAGTCCCTGTCGGGCTATAGTGGTGGTTGTCTTGTGGCAGAGGCCTTGCCATGCCAGACAGACATGCATTAGGCTGGTCGGGCCTTGCGTCCGACGCCATTGATGTTAACCTTGTCAACTTGCATGCTTGTATTCTGTGAACGCTTGTCTGCGTGCTTGTGTGCTTGTGTGACTAGTGAAATGTTTGTCTTGTGATGCCGTGTCGCGACAAATTTTTCATTCTAGAGGTTGCGCATTACAATTTTCGGTATCAAATAGTATTCATCGGGGTGCAGTCGAACTAGTAGGATTAATTTGTTTTCAGGTTGATTTAGATTTGAGTTAATTGTGCCCGATTTAAACTAAGGATTAAGGTATATATTGGATGATGACTACCATCTCAATTGATTCAAAAATTTTCATACCGAAACTAAGTAAACTCTATTCCTCCACACTCCCCCAGAATGGGTAATAATAAGAGGATTTGAACTCAGGACCTTCCGTCCCCTACTCCAGCCCTCCACCACTCGGAGTCAATCACTTGACTACTTCATCAATAATTAAACGTATGAACTGTTTATCCAATCTAAAATTAACAGGAAAATATAAACCTGTTAATTTTGTACTTATATAGTCATTATTTTAAGATTCAACATTAATTTAAATTTAGTTTTCAAAAAGTATGTTTAGATAGCATAATCTAAAATAATTGTGGGGTCATTTTACTTTAGTGCCGTATTTCAAGTGGGGTTAGACTTGAGTCAGTCAGGTCACTTTATTATATACTTAATAAATTATTAACCCAATTTCATATAAAACTAAATTAACCAAAATTCAAAAATATTCAAATTCTATTGAAACCTAAATAACCCAAACCCTAAATAACGAAATTACATCGATCAAATAAGGGACAACGGAAAATAATACTATGATCCAACCTAATTGCCACTTGTATACTTTTGGCCCAAAAGTGGTCGACCAACTAATTAAATCATCAAAGAGTCAGAAGTGCATTGTGTATGCTACTCAAAAACATATCATAAAAGGACCTTTTCAGAAAGTTAGAGAAAAAGTAAAAACAAATTAAAGGAAGCCCATGATGGTGGTGGAAGATGTATCATCAATTCAAATATGGACAAGAGGAGACCATACTGACTCGCCATCTTCGTTGCTAATGCAACTGTATTATCAACTATAAATATTTCTAACTACTCACCAGATGCTGTGTCATTGACCAGCTTTATCGGGACAACAACAGTATTATAATAGTAATAATAATAGTAATACCAATGTCAATTTGCTTGCATTGATTATTTTGTACGTATATAAGAGTGATGGATATCATAGTATACACAGAGAAGCTCAAAAAGGCTCTGGTCATTTCACTAGAGAACAAATATCACCCATAATATACTTGGATATGTCTTCTTTGGCTGTTTACCAACCATATATGGTTACTTACGTTAACACTACAATTTCACAAACGGCCCGATGCTATACTTGGCTTTATTATATAGGTATAATATTATTATTTTTAAGATGGTTACTTTCTAATTTTTTTTTTTTGATACAGATAAGGTCACTACAAAAAAAAACAAGATTTAGCGTCCGACGTTTTCGGACGCTAAAAGCCTGGACGCTAATTTTTTTTTTTGCGTCCGTGGACACTAATTTGTGTCCGCTTGGCGTCCATTTTTGTTTCGGACGCTATTTTGCGTCTACTTGTTAGCGTCCACAATCGGACGCTAAATAGCGTCTGATAAATGGTCGCAAACCTCTTAATCGGACGCTAACTAATTGAAGACAAATTAATTACAGATTTGCGTCCAATTTTTTCGGACGCTAAATTGCTTCTACCCATCGGACGCTAATTTACACCTTCGGACGCTAAATTGCTTCTACTCATCGGACGCTAATTTTAATCTTTGGACGCTAGGTTGCTATTCAGACGCTAACTTGTGTTTATTTATCATCAATATTTATCAAACGCTAGTTTATATATCCGGACATTAAATTATGTATTTAACCGATAACCTAATTATTTCCTAACCTTTGTCTCTCTATTCCCTGTGTTATTACATTACGTCTCATCTCATAAATTGGTTCTTGGTGTTGAAAATCATCATCATCGGGCTCAATAGGATCATATATAACAAGTAATGGAATATGAGCGATGAAATCATTATACTCCATGTAATTCTCCATCATCCGGCGAACTGATGTGTCATTTTGTACTTGAATAAAAGTCCACTCGTAGTCGCCTTCCAGCCCCAAATACACCATTGTTGTTATGTTTATTCTGTCGAGGAGGGACTATAGTGCTCGAATTACTCATCGTTGTAGATCCCGGAGATTACTAGGATATGGCATAGTAACTTCTACGCGTCTGTGCCCCATTCTTCTATCAAATTGAGCTCCATGACGATCAAAAGTAGCTACATAATTGACGTGCAAACAGAAAGGAAACTCCATTTGATTTTGAGAGCGAAATAGGAATTAGGTATGAAGAGTTCAAGCAAGATGTAATTAGACAGATTATGAGAGCACAGGGTAAGGAATAAGTATGTTGGGACACTAATACCCACTTTTATAATATTTGAGTAACACTGACATGCCCAACGGCTAGTTCAACGGCTAGTCCAACGCTACTGAAGAAAGGAAGCGTACCAAACACACCATGGAGAAGTTGATGATCGGTACAAAGTGAATTCAAAGTTACCATAGGTAATTACTTTTGTCAGGAAAGGTACACGTACCAGGTTACCGTTTGCAGTACAAAGTGAATTCAAAGTTACCATAGGTAATTACTTTTGTCAGGAAAGGTACACGTACCAGGTCACTGTACACGTACCAGGTTACCGTTTGCAGTACAAAGTGAATTCAAAGTTACCATAGGTAATTACTTTTGTCAGGAAAGGTACACGTACCAGGTCACTGTACACGTACCAGGTTACCGTTTGCAGTACAAAGTGAATTCAAAGTTACCATAGGTAATTACTTTTGTCAGGAAAGGTACACGTACCAGGTCACTGTACACGTACCAGGTTACCGTTTGCAGTACAAAGTGAATTCAAAGTTACCATAGGTAATTACTTTTGTCAGGAAAGGTACACGTACCAGGTCACTGTACACGTACCAGGTTACCGTTTGCAGTACAAAGTGAATTCAAAGTTACCATAGGTAATTACTTTTGTCAGGAAAGGTACACGTACCAGGTCACTGTACACGTACCAGGTTACCGTTTTTTTAACTTGTAACCTTGTGGCTAGTTCATGACCAACCTCTATATAAGGGATGCCTCCTCCATTTCATCTTCACACACTCACTCTCCATATTCTCGAAGCTCTCTATCTCCTACTCTCTTCCAAAAATAATTTCGTAAAACTGTGCAAGCTCTCTCTCTAAACATGAGTCAATCTTCAGATTCCGATCATGAGTATGTTCCATATCAAGCCCAGTAAGTATTTAGTTATTGTCTTGTGTAATCATATTCACACTAATATTTCATATTTCAATATTCATCTAACATTCTCTCGACCCTTATTGCAGGAAAGTGACTCAACCACTGATTCAGATTGGGATGAATTTGATGAAGGCGTTCCGGATCATAATGCAGAGATGGATGACTACATGCAATAGATGTATAATCGAGCTCCGGTGGTGGACACAGGTTACTTATTTCAAACAAACCAGGCCTTTAGGGTAAAGAAGAAGCGAAAGCTTGGGTAGATAGTGTTGGCCATCCCAACCATATCTACACCATAATTCAAAGTTCTCGGTCGGGCCAAGATTTCCACATAACATGCGAGAGGTATTGGAAACCACGAAGGACATCACGACCTGGTGTCATCAACCGGCGCAGATCATCTGGTTCAAAGAAATGTGGTTGTCCTTTTAAAATTAAGGGGTATTACACAAGCTACGGGTGTTTCTTGCAAGTGGTAACGGATGGCATAACCATGATCTCGAGTGGGCAGAGGGTCATTTTGTGGGAAAACGCCTGACTGAGGCGGAGGAGATTATGATCGATCAGAGAACCAGAGTCGGTGTGCCCCTGTGCAATTTATTCCGAGCTCACAACAATCAACCCAGAAACGTCAGCAACAAGGAAAGACATATACAACCGGATACAAAAAACAAAACTAGTAAATAGAGATGGTCGATCTATGGTGCAGACTCTGCTGAGTGAGCTAGACAAAAAAACTACTACTACGATTACACTACAGATCCAAGTAAGTCAACTCAGTATGTCTCAAATAACTTCAATCATTTAGGTTTCATATTAATTTGATAGATAACATGATTATATTTCACAATTTAGGGGATCAAACACGACTTGGGTCCATCTTCTTTGCACACCCTACATCTAGATTACTGCTCCATGCGTTCCCGTATGTCATAGGCATTGATGCTACCTATAAAACAAACATAGCAAAAATGCCTTTGGTTCAGTTCATCGGGATGACGAGTATAGGCAAAAACTTCAGCATTGCCTTCGCCTTTCTTGTATCAGAATCAACAGACATGTATGTGTGGGCACTTCAACAATTAAGGGACCTCCTCGGGCGGACTACAACCTCTACATTTATCACCGACAGATGTCTGGCCCTGATGAATGCCTTAGAAGAGGTATTTCCTGAATCTCATCATCTACTATGTCGGTGGCACATAAGTAGGAACGTTCAGGGGAAAGCCGAGACTTATATGGGTGATAGAGGAAGGGCGGCGGCTGCAGTCCGAATGTGGACTTCGGTTGTCTACTCGAGCACAGAGCAGGACTACAACGAGAGGTACGCAATTTCAAGAATACATACCGAAGCTACCCACGTTTCATTACGTATGTTGCATCAGTCTGGGAGAAATACAAGGAAAAATTTGTGGAGGCTTGGGTCAAGAATGTGTTGCACTTCGGCAACACACGACAAATAGGTAAAATTGTTAATCTTGTAATGTTTAAGATAATACAGTGATTGTTATAGATCTATAAAACTTACTTAAACATTTGATAGGGTGGAGAGCGCACATTCTTCTCTAAAGGCGAGATTAAGGAGTGCTAGACACACTTTGGATGTAATCTTTCCAAAGATTAACGATCATGTGAATACAAGCATCCGGGAGTTAAAAAAGGATTTTGAGGCAGCCAGGACAAAACACAGAAGAGAGCACATGAGGGTTCCAATCGCTGACCTGATCGGGAAGGTTAGTACCCTTTGCTTAGATGAGCTAGTCAAGGAGCTTGGAAGGGCGAATTATGTGCAAATGGACAGCTCAATCTGTGGATGTGACAAGGTAACCTCTCATGGATTACCTTGCGCTTGTAAATTAAACTACATGCTGGATAGTGGTATACTATGCTCGAAGAGGGATATACATCGTTTCTGGTATACCCTAAGCTGGGAGAAACATGAATCGACAATTGATATGGTATCCTACATGGAGGAAGAACAAATAGATGGCGAGACATAGCTTCTGAGGTAGCACAGTAGATGATCCTACTCTGATGGCGAAATGTTACAGTCAAATCCAAAACTTCCTTCACCCAGATATGGTGTGCCAATTAGGAGAGCCATTGGAACAGGTTGGGATTGGCAGACCTACCGGGCCCTCAAGACCAAACCGACGGGAACCTTCGTCTTGGGAGCGTAACCGACCAAGGGCAGGCCAGTCAGAAGGAGCGCCATCAAATAGAAGATCACGTAATAGAAGATCATCAAATCCGAGTCGATTCCTGCCCCTAGACAACTTCCCATACTACCAGAATTTCAACCCCAACCTATATCAATATATGACTGGGTATATTGATGTTCGTGGAGATGGGAATTGTGGTTTCAGGGTCATTGCTGACTACCTATATTCAAACGAAGAGAGGTGGAAAGATGTCCGTGTAGCATTGTACAATCACATGAAGAATCAAGCACCGGCGAATGGACTATACAAGGCCATTTTTAACGAAGGACCGTACAACGGCATGTTAAGAGCGCTTCATTGGAATTCAGGAGAGCCAGCACCTCCACAGAAATGGATGCACACGGAAATGGGGTTGGCGATCGCGACAAGTACACTTCGATAGTAGTTTTCTACTACTATCTATGGGGGTGCGGCAAGTGCCACATACCTTCCGCTCGATAATTATACCGATCGTGATAGCCCAAGAGGAGAGATCCACATAGGAATTTGCCCCCAGGGTCATTTCATAAGGTTCGGCATGGTTCATGACTCCCCACTCCCCCTGTCTATCCGCAGTGGTTCGTTATAGAGATCCAAACACTGTCGGACCTTGGATTCATCAATACAATCTAGGTTAGATAGTTGAATCAACGTTGTACCTTAGTTTTTCTTTAACTTAGTTGTTGTAACTTAGTTTTTCTATAAATTAGTTGTTGTAACTTAGTTTTCTTTAACTTAGTTGTTGTTTTACTCATATTGACTTAAATTTGGTTATTCAATTGTCTATTATTTCAAAAAAAAGTGTCTCCCCGTAACATTCAAACTTATTCAACTAAGTTTGGTGAAAAAAAAATTTGTACTGCGAATAGTAAAGTATTTTGCTATTCACAGTACAAATTAATTTTAAGTCAAATTAATAAAAATGTAATCCAACAATTTTTTTACAAAAAAATGTTCCTGTATTGATTCGAACAAAAAAGTAACTAGTAAAATTCGCTACTAATCAACTACAAACTACTTCGGTAAACTTACTTTCAAATATCATTTTTCGAAAAAAAAAACACAGCGACACATTATTACATGTGTACAACATCAATATAAATTAAAAAAAATTTGTACTGCGGTGATTAGTAATTTTGTACTGCGAATAGCAACCCCCTTTACATATGTACCCGTGTCAAGAATCCCTATTGTGGATGCCCTAAGCTAAACAAGCTTGAAACTCTAGAAACTCAAGGAGCCCTTGGCCAAAGTTAACACCAATTAGCGATCGAGTAATGATAGAATTGAAAAAACCGTTTGCTTTTTTCGAAATAAGACATTATATTAATAAGGAACAATTACAGCCCTAGAGAACCATAATTTGGTAGTTAAATCGGGAAGAGTATTATGACGGACGTATGTTTTCCGTCACAGACGGATTAAATACACACCGTTGGATTACTGTATATGTCAGATCAATATTTGCTTTTAGATCACATGCATGTGCCAGTGGTAGTCTCTATTTCAGGTATTTTCTTTTTTAATCAAATCTATTATTTTCATTTACCGGAAGACGTAAGACGACAAAGGTGTTCACTAACTTTTTGGTTTTTTCGAATATTTAAATTATTGATTTGCTTCATTTCTTATTTGATTATGATGTGGAATGGATGTGTTATTATTTTTTTTTTAGAAAACAAATAATAAATGAGATTTGTCTTATCTAATTAAGCAGTTTAATGATATATATATTTTTTTTTATGAGGAACTTATTTTTGCAAAAGAATTTATTTTTATCTATGTACTAATGAAATAGGTTTAAAACAATAATAAGAATTATAAAGAAGACATTACATATAATTTAGTAAGTTGGTGACTTAATTAGAAAATAACCAATATTTACTCTTAAGATAATCTAAATTTTAAATCTTTTAACATAATAAAAAGTATAGTGAAGAGAAAAATAGAAGTTTTGAAAATAAACTATAATAAAACTTTAAAAAATGAACTTAATCTAAAAAATAGTTAAATAAGAATAATGCTAGAATTTTAGAGATTGAAGATCTAATGAATCATAGTATTTCTAAATCAATTCATTTGTTAGACTTAAACCTTACACTACAAACCCTAAAAATGCATTCGACATTTTTAGCATTCCTAGGGTGGTTTTTAGGGTGTTTTTTTTTGGGGGGGGGGGGGGGTAGGATAATCGTTTTTGCATTAGTTCTATACTTTATATTGTCGTTACTGACTCGACACGTTTTTAGGGTTTAGGGTCGCTAGACCCTAAACTCTGCACTACAAACCCTAAAAATGCCTTCGATATTTTTAGCATTTTTAGGGTGTTTGGGGGTAGGTAATCTTTTTGGTATTGGTTCTACACTTTATATCGTTGTTACAGACTCGACATGTTTTTAGGGTTTAGGGTCGTTATACCTTAAACCCTGCACTATAAATTATGAAGATGCCTTCGACGTTTTTAGCATTCCGAAGGTGGTTTTTAGGGTGTTTGGGGTAGGGTAATATTTTAGGGATTGGTTCTACACTTTATATCGTCGTTACAGACTCGACAAATTTTTAGGGTTTGAGGTTTAGGGAACCTTGCACTATAAACCCTGAAAATCCCTCGACGTTTTTAGTTGTTATATTGTGGTTTTTAGGGTGTTGGTGCAGGGTAATCTATTTTGAAGTCGTTCTATATTTTATATTGTTGTCACTGACTCGACAGATTTCCACACCACAATTATAAATAACGTTTCCAACGTTTTACATAAAGGTGTCCACAAATTTAGATAAACGTTTCCACGTGTTTATTTAAACGTTTTCACGTTTTACAATTCCATGATTATCTATAATGTTTCCATGCCACGATTACATATAAACATTTCCACTGCATGATTATATATAAACATTTTGTATATGATGTTTCCATGACACACTTATATATAATGTTTCCACCGTTATACAAAAAGGTGTCCACGAGTTCAGATAACGTTTCCACCTTTTTATTTAAACGTTTCCATCTTTTTTGTTTAAACATTTCCACATTGTTATATTTGTTTCCATGTTTTATTTAAACGTTTCCTGTTTCTACGATTCCATGATTATATATAACGTTTCCATGGCATGATTACATATAAACATTTTAATAATTATATATGAATGTTTCCATTCCACAATATGTTTCCACAATTTATATATAAACGTTTACCCGCCATGATTACATATATACATTTAGACAATTATATATTTCATGTCACAATTAAATATAACACTTCTACGACACTTTTCCATACCACAATCAAGTATAACGTTTCCACCGTTATGCATAAACGTTTCCACGTTTTTATATAAACGTTTCCACCGTTATGCATAAACGTTTCCACATTTTTATATAAACGTTTCCACGTGTTTATATAAACGTTTCCACGAGTTTATATAAACGTTTCCACGTGTTTATATAAACGTTTCCACGAGTTTATATAAACGTTTCCACGTGTTTATATAAACGTTTCCACGTTTCTACGATTCCATTATTATATATAAACTTTTTCATGTCATGATTATACATAATATTTCCAACATTATACATAAACTGAATTGTTGGAGTCGACTTTATGTATTTATTAACATTTGATTTTTATATATGCACTTCACGATAACTTATAACATGAAGATTGAAAAATTAACGTGCAATATTTTTAAAAAATATATACATCACTTTTTTTTAAAATTTAAAAATAATATAAATATTAGCTTGCTATACTCCATTTTTTACATATATGTATCAACAACAAATATTATAAGATTATAAAACTATAATGCAATTATTATTTTCTTTAAAAGAGTATGAATATTTAACTTGGTGTTTTTGCATTATTTCAACTTTTTAAAACTTTTTCAATCGGTATATATGTTCATCAATAAATATTATCAAATTAAATAGATAATATTTAATAATCATATATACATATGAATATAGTCAAGTAATTTTTTATATAAATTAACGAATTATTTTATTAATAACTATATTATTACATATTTTTAAAATAAAAAACAAAAATAAATTTATATAAAAAGTGAGACATCCAATGACAAACAAAAAACATTCATAATGATATATAGGACATATAGCACATTACTTGACACTTCCCCACTGGAAAAAAAAAGATTCTGTTGCGGTTTCCGTCCGTCACATAATCTCGTCCCTAGTTAAATATAGGATAAGAGATGAAAAAAACTTGGTCACCAAGGGAAGTATCCTTTTTTAAGGAGTGCAAATATGGGATAGCAGTGTCGGGAAAGGCACCACCAATAAAATTGGGAGATCGCATCACAGGTTCCTTCTAATATCGTTGCATGATTGATTGAGATGAACTTCCACATAGCCCAAATGAGGAAAAAACTACAAAGCGTGATAAGCTTAATAATATTGAAACTTTGGAGTGGGTGAGTCTTATCTTTTAGTATAAGTTGTGCAGGTAGCCCACATAGTCGTTAGGTCTCCCTATCGTACCCGATGACTGTGGGCTCTATAAATCATTTGCTTGGGCTATCCGTGGGCTGGCCAAAAACTTCCTCCTTATTGGTTAATTGTAGCTCAAGGTTGGTGGTAATGGACTGGTCTTTGGGTGCTGAGGTTTTACCCTTGTTATGAACTACTTATGGCTTGGGGGGTAACCACTCCATGCGCATCCCTACTCCTTAGATACCTATCATAATTGTGTTGGAGGCGTCGAGAGGGCTTAACGAACCATTCCCTTTGTCAATACATTTGAGAAGCTCATAGATGTGCATGGTAGGTCCAAGAGGCATCCCGATCCCTTCTCTTTGATGTGTTTAAGCAGAGGACTGTTGGTCGAGTTTAGCACATCCGAGATAGTGGCATTGATAAGTGAAGGGATGAGGTTGTCCTTTGAGTCTTGGACGAAGGGATTTCAGAAGTGGTTGAAGTACCCGATGGACCACTATCCTTCGGCTGAAGATCCGTATGGTTTGGCGGAGAACTCAAGAGACCACATGCTATCTTCCATGCGTCCAGGTTATCCTCGAGACCTAACCTTGAACCAATACGCATTCCAGAATCTCACAACCATGGACCGTAGGGATATATGCTGGAGGGAGTGATTTGTTGGCTTAGATAGTCTTTGGTGGAGTGTGTGAATAGGCCGCATCTGAAATAAATGGGTGGGGGTCTCTCGTAGGTTACCCTCAGAGTAGATTCTACCCCTTCAAGAATGATTTTCAAACATCTTAACTCCGGCTTGTCTACCGAGATTGTGACTTTGAATCGTAGGTAGTCTCCTCCGTAGCGGATGCCTTCGTCTTCGAATTGCAAAAACCGCTTGCGATCAAAGCTTATAGATCTGAAACTGTAACACCCTACTAATTCGGCTCCTAATTGTCCTATAAACGTCGTACTTAATAATTAAATCACAGCGGTAAATAACAGACTGTCGTACTAACGGTGTTACCATTACCACTCGCTCATACGAGTGATAACGCGTTATATGATAATCAACATACGAAACGTATTCCCGCAGTGATCACGAGAGATAGATAGCAGTTTTAGATACAACCAAAACAAATACAACATAATACCGTCTTATACATGAGTCCGTACACGTGAGCATCTAAACCAATATACACCTCGGTTCACCAAACCCGAGTCCAAAAATAATAACCGTATAGTTCGTATCATAGACTATACCAAAAGCGTCGCGCACCGCGTCAACCAACAACTAGTCTCCTGAAAATAAACATGGTTGTGGTACGGAATCAGCCCCTGCTGAGTATGTTATCACATGCCCCGTCATGTCTCCTCAAACCCCTCAATTAATTGGTCGAGAGCATGAGATTCGTTACATGCAATACCGTTTTAATATTTAAACTGTAAAACAATTAACAGTAATAACCATACAGTAAACACAACCATCAACACACAATATAATCCACACAGCATAACCAATGAAAAACAAGGCGGAACAACGAGAATAATAAATGAGTATCAATTCCCGTCCTTGGCATAAAAGTCCAATATTGTTCGCCAATGTACGAGCTAACAAGCTGGTGTAATTGTTCAGTTATACCTAGTGACAGCGTCTCGTTAAAACGATGTGTCTCTAAATTACTCATATATTATGGCGGGTCACCCACGGCAGTAGCCACTCCAGCGGTAGAGTCTCCGACCTACGAACCGTTCTAGTTTGCGGGAAATTTTCTTGATACTTGTGGACCCGTATGCGGACATCCTAGTATAGTTTTTGTGATCACAGCGCGCACCAGGAGCCACATCCTCCTGGCTTTGTTCATCTTTACCATCGCATCGCATTACCAATTTTTTTCTAACAAAGCAAACTAAGGTCGTTAGTCCAATCCGAAGTATGTAAACTCGGGATCCAGTGTAAGATACGACAGCGGCGTTAGAAAAGGCCAATGCTCTGTATTTAAGTCTCGGATAATATACATATCTTATTATCCTAGTGCTACAACGTTTTTCTGACGTTCCTTATAGTACACATATAATATAGCACCATAGCCGCTAGTTCGTTTTATATATGGGTTCATATATACGAACCAATACTGTTATCGCAAAACAGTAAATAATAAGCAGCTTAAATATGCAGTTCATGCATATTTATTCACACATTCAAACATTCAATCTTATCATAGAATTCACAGAAGTCTGAACTGAGGAAGCCCTCAGAGACAATCAGAGACACGTAACAACATACCGTTCACCCTGATCTTAGTACGGTGGAGTATGAATCAGCTAGATCCGATGCTCCTCGAGTTGTCTCTAACAATCTAATAATATGTATAACACTACTCTTCAGCATCTCATTCCGACAATATACTACGACACCCCGTACTGTTTCTAATCTATCCCGGTTTATTCCCCGTCGTTTATTAACTAACGTTTCTCGGGTTTTCGGGATTAATTTATGTAAGCGTTTATTTTGCATGCATGGTTATGTTTGCATGCATATAGCTATACACTTGTATGTTATATAGTTTATTACTATATTGTATGTATAATCTCGATCATATATTATACATCCCACCTTAGTATTTATTTTTCTAAGGTTAATTTATCCAAGTGTAAAATATTGTATAACTCATATTAAAATACTTTGAATCATATAAATCCTCATTATTTCATGTACATATATAACATTAGAATTTCCTTAACTAATGTTTATAATTCTTTTCTCCTCATCATATATCATCTAATATATTATATTATATGGTTACTGAACCATATTGTATTTCTCACCCCATAACATATATTTATTTATATATATGATTTATGGAACCATCTATTATATGGTATGTCTTTATAATATATTCATTCTTCCTTAATGAATATTTCTTATATTATAAATGTTACAACCCTTATAACATTAAAACCATATTATAAATTCTTATTTTAAAATATCCATTATTACCGAACAGCACTTATTGTTCTCTAATATTTACAAAATTCACCACATTAATTATATAATGTTACATTATAGTTATATAACATATATTATGATATTTAAATCATTTATAACCTATAGTTATAAAATTCATAAAACACCAAATAGACCATATTGCTGTCGGTTTTTATTTAATTCCACCAAAGTTTCAGAAATTATATAATCACCCAAAATATTATTTCTTTGTTACACTTATAATATATACCTTATATTATAATCTTTAAACCTTAATATAATTATAACCTATGGTTATAACTTCTTAAAATAGCCGAACAGACCATTCTAATTTAATTTTATGCCCCTAACTTTCGGAAATCACTATTTCACCCCAATACTTATAAATCTTTTACAATATCATACTTAACTTATTATAAGTTAGTATTTAATTCCATAAATTCCCAAACTTGGTCAAAGTCTCCTATATAGTCAACCTTGACTTCTAAATTCCATTTTGAGCCCAAACTCTCGGTAATTACTACTTATGCCCCAAACTTTCCTATTTTTACAATTTTAACACAAAACTTTATAAAATGTTATAGTTTTTATTTAGATTCATTTAAAACCCCAAATTTCATTTATAATAGCTCACGGCTATTTATATTTTGTGTATTTACCGGTTTGACCCCAATATTTATGCTAAGTGCATAAATTAAATTAAATAAGCTTTTAAACTTAAATAAAATGGCCTAATGACATGGCCTTATTACAACCTTGAACTTGTAAAATAAATTACACTTTAAATGTCTCAAAAATACTATAAACTCTCGGCCTTACAAAAAAATTCTCCATATTTACCAATTTTCCACATAATGTCTTAATTTGACCATTATGTTAATTAAATCATTTAAATGACTAGCTTATACTAACTAAGTCATTTCTGGTCACACTTAGGCTTAAATTAAACATCTTAACTAGTCCACTCTCGGCACAATATATAATATAAGCTTTAAAGCATATAATATATAGTTAAGAATGTTATACCTTGATTTATAAGCTTTTAAATGCTTGTATGGTCACGACAGCTTGGGGGCTTGGTTTAGACAGCTCCTAATTAATTTCTAACAGCACGAATAATATATAGTTAGGTTCTAAAAATTGAACCAACTATAAGAGTAATTTTAAGCCTTGAAAACTTAGATTTCTCACCTTAAAAATGACTTTAACCAACCTATCACTCCATATACTGTCACGGCAGTTTGGAGATGTTTTTATACACCTCTTTACATGCATTAAACATAGATTAAAGGTTACGGCTCAGCTAAAAACAGAAGCTAACCATAAGAGTCATTAAAGGTCTTAAAACATGGATTTTTACCTTATAATTTGAAGTTGTTCCCAAGTGTTCCACAGCCCTATTTTTCAGAGGAATGAAGGGTGTTAATCCCTTAATAAGAGCATGCCAAAGTGGCGGATTAACTCATTCATACAGAGGCTAGAAGACTTACTCTTTAAACCCTATTTTTAAGGTATTTTGGGCGGTTTTTGGCCAACTTCAAAGGGATGAAGCTTCACCAACGGTTCTATCATGTAAATATGAAGATTATAGAAGGTTTAGTTGATAGGAATCAGTTATAACAACAATATAAAGGAAGGTAGGTGCTTAGAGCACATTTTTACCTTAAGGAATGACTTTGCCTTGCTTCCTTCCCCAAGTTTGGTTCCAGCTGAAAATCACCCCCTCTTGCAACTTGGATTCAGCCTAGATTAATGGGGGGAAATGAGTTGAAACTTAGATCAATGGATAGCTGGTGAAAAGAGGAAGAGAATGAACTATCATAGGACTTAAGAGCTTACCTTATGCCTTAGGAATGGAATTATTTCCAAGCTTGCTCTTTTCTGTATACTAGCTGAAGAACAAAGGTTTTGGGTGGATGAATTCGGCAGCCAAGGGGGAAGTGAGGAGGAAAGAGAAGAAGATGACTTTTTAAGGCATTAATGGTAAGGCATGGGTCTTGCATAGTATTTGTTGACTTAACACACCTAATGAAGATATTTTAGTTCAAATTTTGCAAGGTGGCAGCCAAGGGAAAGGGCATGGCCGGCCAGCATTTGTACCAAGGGCAAAATGGTCTTTTTGCTTCATTTTTTAATGTTATGACTTATAACTTGTACACTTGGACTTATATCATGTGTTAGTTTGTTACCAACATGTTTTCCTTGTCCTAAAGTGTGTAAAAATGTATTCTTGAGAAATTGGTATACTTTACTATTCATTAAAACTAGTAAAAATGTATACTTTGATTCACCTTTGATATTGATGTTCTTTTTGCACATCATGTGTATCTTGGACTTTTTTAATGTGTTAACATGTGTAACATGTGTTATTTAGTGTCCAAAGGTTTATACACTTGTGTTACAAGTGATATTTTACTCACTAGTCATTTTGACTTCTTAAGGTACGTTTTTCCTTAAGTGTTTGTGTTCTTTGTTCATGAAGATGTGTATATCATGATAAATCAATTGTAGGTTGATTTTCCTCCTTTACTATGCTCCACTTATTTCCATGTGTTTATATAAGGTTTAGTAACCTTCATGGAGTATATATATATTTATTTATATAAGTGTGCTTAGGAGTTTTCATGATTCATGGTTCATTAAGGCTTATTAGCCTTCTTAACTCATTATTGTCTATTAATTTAGTTTATGAACCTTAGGGGTATTTCAGAAACTCTCTACATTAGTAAAAAACTAGAAATGATAAAGAAATCAGAAACCCGAGCCACACTTAGAACTATTGTCTGCGATGGGAGTGGAACCTAACGTTTAAATCACAATGAATTATACTCCTAGTTGACTTCCCTTTTTAGCAAGCCTTGTGAGTCCCAATGTCCACCTTGGAAAATTCAAAGGTCATCATTACTCTTTGCAGGTGGATTTCTTTCATCTCGGTAGTTCCAAAAATCCTCCTCCTAACCTGCATGCCACTATTTCCTCCTCCTTGCCTCAGTACTCTTCTCAACCGTATTGACCCAAGCTCAATCCAAACGGATATCTTCTCTGAATAACAGGTAGAAGATATCGGCTCAAGATGTGCAGATTTATCTCTTTTTGAGAAGGAAGGCATTCTGGCTAACTTGGATGACCTTTTGAGCTTTATAGATGGACAACAATTCGGTAACTACATCTTGGGAAAACTTCTCTCTTCTCGGGTGGTTGATGCCAAAGCCCTTGAGAGCACTTTCGAAAGCCTGGAAACTCCATGGACGCATTGAGGCTCGTACAGATGGCACCAATCTCTTTATGTTTGAGATCGGGAAAGAAGAAGCTATGAGGAAGTCTTTCACCGAGGTCCGTGGATATATGAAATCTCCCTTCTGGTTCTCTAGTACGCTGACGAAAGCAAAGCTTCGAAGGATCATGACTTTTAAACTTTCCCGATTTGGGTCCGACTCCATGACATTCTTATTGTCTTAAGGAAGGAAGCCTCCGTTAAACACTTGGAATCCAGAGTGGGAGTCTTCCTGGAATATGATGGTGATGATGACGATCGGTTCAGGGGGGTTTTCTACGTGTGCGGGTGCTCCTTGAGGTTCACAGGCCAGTCCTTCGATGCATCTCATTCAAGTTGGATGGTGTGGTCTTGGTTCTTCGAATCACATACGAGAAAATGCCCTCCATCTGCTTCGAATGCGGATTGTTCACTCACCTGACCATAAACTATCCAAACTATAAGGATTCTAATGAAAAGGCACTCCCGTGGTCCCTGGTTCCATCTTCAGTCTGCGAATTGGGAGTAAGGTGTAGGAGGGATATGACCCTTAGATTTGGAAGGTTTTGGTGACTCGACCAAACCTCAAGCCTACAAGATCTCGGGCTCCCCTGCTGGTGATGTTGGCTCTTCAGGTCATAAGAGCTCGCAAGCTTGTGACACCTCACCAAGCCGCCCCTCGAGTCGTGCATCACCACCATCGGAGGTTGTTGAGGATGGATCTTCTGATCGGTCTAATCCCTAAAAGCCTGCACGCCCGCCATCACCACCCTGTCATACTTCTCAGTCAACGATTAACGTCAAACGTATAAGGGTGAAGGTTTGGTGGATTGCCAGATTGGGCTACGTAGGAACATTATGAGACTTGTTGGGGGCAAGAAGAAGAACCTGGATAAGATTAGAGAGGAGGGTTTCCCCCCTGAGGCTTGGCAACATCCTATGATGAGCCGAATGTTAAGAAAGAGAGACTATCTCTGGGGCACCAAGACTCTACTTTCATTATTGAGCTTGATGATGGGAAGCACTAAGGTATTGACGCGCAACACAGTCAGGCAACCCCTAGATAGACTAAGGGTTGCCGAGGCAAATGATCACTACCATTGACGGCTAGAATGAAGAGCGTGAACTCTGTGTACATAGTCGCCTTGTCCATTCTTTTCCCGTTTTGTGGTTTTGTTTACCAAGGTTGCTTCTATTATCTTGTTAGTAAACATCTGCTTCTTTAGATGTGGTATGGGATGACAGGTTTGAGGTTTGGTCTTACTCTAATTCCTACTTGTTTTTGCTGGGGTTCTCGGTGGGTTTCACCGTGTACCTTGCTTTAAGGCTATAGCCATATTTGTGCTCTTGTTCTTCAACTAATCATATTGGTTACTCGTGGTTTAAAAAAAATTACAACAAGTTGTCAACTAGTCTACTATATATCCGGAAGCACACTGCAGCTAGACCTGGCAAAGGTGACCCGAACCAAAAAAACCGACCCGATCCAACCCAATCCGAACCCGAATTTAAACCGAATGATGTGACCCGAAATGTGACCCAAAAATCCGAACCGGACCAAACCAAAACCGAATCAAACAGAAAATTGATATACCCGAATCCACCCAAACCGAATTGACCTGAACCGAATTGACCCGAACCGAATTCACCCAAGCCACACATGAAACTACACAAACTTCCATTATCCTTCTGTTTATTATGGGCGCGCGACACTCACTCGAGATGACGGGCGCTGACGTAGGACGCACGCGGGGTGTGACGGGCGCGGGATGGCAGGAGGCACAGGCACAACGTCGGGCGTTGGGGGGATAGACTGGGTGTCGAGTGCCGAATATTGACCACTGATTCATCAAATTTTAAATTTATACTTGGTCGATACAATTAATAAATCTATAGTTAAAAATTTATATTAAAAATATTGTCATCCAATTTTTTTTTTGGTCGTAATAATCCAATTTGTTATGTATAACCAACCAATATACAATAACAATCTTCATCAAGAGTAACACCATATTAAGAGAATTTGGATCCAAATATGAAAATCAATACAAGTTCAAACGATTGCTTAAATTTGTACTTTAATTTTTTTGTCAATTAAGCATAACACGGCAAGTCACCCGAATTTGACTCATAACCTGAAAAACTGAAAAATGTAAAGGCTAACCCGAACCGAAGGCACCCGAACCCGAAATCAACCAAACCGAAGTCAACCGAATCTAATTTTAACCAGATAACCTGACCCGATCCAAACCAAACCAAATAGTGAATATCTACAAATTGATCCAAACCGAATCGAACCGAACCCAAACCGAGTGACCCGAATTGCCAGGTCTAGCTGCAGCATGCTTCCGGTGCTGACTTGTCATTTGTTTTTAAGTGACTGCATTTATTTTCAAGTTTTCTTTTTTAAAATGATATAAAATAAATTATTTTAATTTCTCCATTGATTTAGAAAGTATTTTAACAATTTCTTATTCTAAAAGTTTTTTCTTAAATATCTACAAACACGTTTTTCATTACAGTTATCGTTGTTTATATATCTTGTCTTTCTTTCTTCCTATTCTCAGTCAGATCAATTCAAACTCAAATCAAAAGTTTATAGTCAATTTTTAGTTTGATGTTGTCCAATTCATTCTAGTAACTAATTGCTAAAGAAGAAAGAATTTCACAACTGACATCGATGCATAAATCTGCAAAATTGAATGATGAAGAACCTCCTCAATGTTGTAACCACATGTAAGTTATATAACCATCATGTATGTGATACTCAATGTACCACTTTTTAACTTTTTTTGTTAAAAAATTATTTCATATTGTTTCTAAATTTTGTTAAGGTTCAACTTCGAGACTAGTTATTCTAGAAAATTATAAAAAATGAATCCGCTTTTAAAACTTTTAAGCTTAGGTTTATATATGAGGTATTAGATGTTCACCTTTTAAAACACCTTTTCAAATTTAGCATATTGTTCATTTTTTCAAAACTCGTGTTCATGTTTAAAAATATAAAATTAGTTTGTTCAGTTTTTTGAACCATATGTTCAACTATTTATTATTAAGTGTTTAAAAATTAGATCTAGTTGTTCATAAGAAATTTCTTAATAAAACAATGTCAATATAATATACCATTTGTTCTTTTTTTATCATATGTTCAACTATTGTTTATAAAATGTTCATATTTTTTATACTTATACTAGTTGTTCATTAGAAATCATATAATAAAACAATGTCAATGTAATATACCATATTTATTGGTTTACCAATTTTTAACCATCAAGTTTTGTGTTCATATAATCTATACTTGTTGTTCAATTTTTTAACCTCTTTGTTCAAAATTTATTTCACATTGTTCCTTATTTTTGTTAGAGTTAAAATTTGATACTAGTTGTTCTTAGAAATTTTTTTAAAAATAAAAAATCCGTATTTTAAAATTTTCAAGTTAGGTTCACATACGCTATAGTAATAATAAATTTACTTAATTAAAATCTGTTTTTTATTTTAAAATGAAAACATAAAACTTCAAAACATATCATCACTCACACATAAGCAATGTTTTTACACTTATACACCTCCGGTTGTACAATAGAAATTACCAGGAGGTGTTAGTCAGGTTTAATTGAGGTCCATTGTGGGTACGTGCCATATCACCATTTGATGAAAGAAAACATTTTTTTTAACCAATGAAAGAAAACTTAATCTAAAAGATTCCCACATAGCTATAAAGTTTGAAAAAAGTAATTTAATACAGTAATTTTTAAAGAAAAAAACGTTGACTTGCATATATATATTGTGAAACTAAAAAAAGCCACGGGGTCTACCAAATTTTTAAAAAGGTAAGAAAAAGTAAACGAGAATAATAATATTCGAATTCTTTCTCTCTTCACACACCACACATTCGCCACCAACATATATATGTATTGATACTCTCTAGTCTACTCTCTTCCACTGATACTTTCCATGCCACCATCAAGGATTCTCTTTACACTCGATCAGAAAAAGGATTATTAATTTTTCAGACCCTTTTGTTCACTCAATCGAAAGAATAAAAAAACATCATTTTTTTCAATGCATGAAGTGCAGATCTATCTACTTGAAATAAAAGGAATAAGAGACTTTCCAGTTTCTTTGTTCACTGTTGATGTTGTTCTGTGAGAAAGAAGGAACAGTTTAATTCCTTTTCCTCATCAGTTATCCAAATATTAAAAAATAGTACATCTTTGTTTAAAAAATACACTTCTTTCGTCCTGAATTGACCGTCTTGTTTACTATTTAGCCATGTTGTTTGACTTCAGTATTTAATATATAAGATAAAATAATTTTAAAAATTTAAGTTTTACATATCATTTCTTACATGATAAATATATTACAAAATTTAGTTTTATAAAATTATTTTATCTTATATGCTTAATATTGAAGTGAAAATACGTGTCATAAAGCAAACAGAACAGTCAATTCAGGACGGAGGGAGTAGATTCTTTTAGTATTTAATTTTTTTCAAAAAAAAAATATAACTATTGTTTTAGTTTTAATATTTTATTTTTCATATTTTATCTTGATATGTAATGTAAAAAATAATTTTTGTTTTTAATAAAAAAGTAAAAAATATTAGATATTTATATCATTTTTTTTTTAACATTAGTGTATAAATTTTCGAACGGATGAAGTATAAGGTTAAACGACATTCATGGTGAGGTTTCATTTCAGAATTACGAGTTGCAATGTCTTCATGATGAGGGTGCCCTTAAAAAGGTTGAATGGGTGGAACATGCACATCTGATTCCCTCACACCCACACTCATGACTTGAGAAAAGAAATGCACATCATAATTAGTTTGTTAGCATGAAAAGTCTCCCTCCTTAGTCCTTATTAATAACATTACTGCATTAGCAAATAGTAGTAAAATACACATTTCTTCCCTTTCTCTAATGATTATGCTTGCGGGTGTGACCTTTTGGCAAAAGAAAACAACTCAAAAGTTTTAAAAACTGGGGTGCGAGAGTCCAGAGCAGGTTATCTTTTACTTTTGACTTGGGGAAAATTAACTAACGGAAGAATATTTTCATGTCGCGGCCGCGCCGGGGTCAAATTGAGGGAATAAAACCTAGATGATGTCTATGAATATGGTAAGGGTATGTCAAATAAAGAATCGAGTGGACGGTGACGCTACATAGCTCCCAACGAATTATAACAATATTTTTTACCAAAGGATTTGTTCTCTCTACTGCTCTAACATTTTCAAATTCGAATATGCCCATGTAACTATGTCAATATATATATATATATATATATATTGAAAACAAATACGGAATAACTTGAATTAAAGGAACATAAATGAATAGACAAATGATAATGAATCTTGAAACTCACTTAAGAGTTAATCTTGAATTGATATATTGATCAGAAGGAAGCAGGATCGGTGAAGATATTGAAGAGAATCGAAAATAACAAATATAAGATAAAGAACAGGTATTGAAAACAAATACGGAATAACTTGAATTAAAGGAACATAAATGAATAGACAAAAGATAATGAATCTTGAAACTCACTTAAGAGTTAATCTTGAATTGATATATTGATACAACTTAGACTGGAATTTGAGAGAGTAATGAGGGAGAGAGAGAGAGAGCAAGAGCGTTTTCACATTCGAAACTGCCTCTGCCCCTCAGTTCTAACCTCGGTCTCCTTTTATAGAGAAGGAGCCCTTTTGTTCGTACATAAAAGAGACTGGGAGCTACAGAATCTGGAATAACTGTGGCCGAAAGAGCCAATAGTAATTTTTTGTCGGCTACACGTGCCGAGTAATAAATTGCTACAGTAAAAAAGTCACTATTCACTATAGCTACAGTGCTATTTTTGAAGATATTTTGTAGGTTCTTGAGTCTGCTTCATTCGTAGCTGTCGAAATCTGCAAACCGATCTTGATTTTCTTCGATATGGAGTCCATAATGAATGTTGTAGATTAATTCTTGCACCCCTAGATCAACTTCAATTTCTCTTTGGTGCCATTCATAGTCTACTTGGCGGGGTGATTGTGTCTCTGGGTCAATAATGGTTATGGGGTAAGATCGAGTACGAAACTCAACCATTTGTTGCATGATTTGTTCTCTAGTGTTGAATTCTGGTGGTTCCTTTCCGCCGGCGACGAGAAGGCTTTGTTGTAGGTGTTTCAAAGGACACCAAACATGTAACTTTTGATATATGGGGCGGTCGATTGAGTAGTATAAGTGGTCATATGGTTGGACGCAGAGAAAGGTCTGATTCCTTCTACCGTCATATGGCTCATAATGGATAGGTGAGGGTTTTGACTTTTTTGTGGTGCGATCTCTGCAAACCCATTGAGGTCCTTGTTTGGGGGTCTTTGGAAGAAACTTGAACTCAGTTGGGATGTGTTGAGATGTTGCTTTGGTCATATTGTGTTTGAGTATTTTGTGAAGTAAGGTGGTGTTTGGATTTTGTTTTTGGATTTTGGTCTTGAGTTTGGCAAATGCCTTTTGCCATTTTGGAAGTGGTTGTTGTTGAGTTGATGGAGCCATGGTCAATACCTGCAAATAAAATTATTGATATTATTATTATTATTTTTTTAAATATAATCCTCGTAAGGATCTTGAGCTAGAGGTCCCCCCATTGGATCATAGGAGGTGGATTCTTCGGATGATGGATCGTCACGGTCATCAGCCCATACTGGGACATTAGGTTGTTGGTTTATAATATATTGGGAATATTGTAGTTGTAATTCTGGATTTTGGGCTAGAAACTTTTGAAATAAAGGTGAATCGGGAGTTTGCGCCTGCGGTGCTGGGCCTATGGTTAAAGGTGTTGGGCTTTGTTGTGTACTTGGGCCTGGTAGGGCTAATGGTTTTGATGGGCTCGGGAGAGCTTTTTTGGAGTTTTGGAAGTCTTTGTAGGTTATTGTTTTTTGGCCTGTGGTGGTGTAGGCTTTGACATTTTCATAGGAGCAAAGTTTGCTCCAGTATTTAGGCCACCATTTAACCCGAAAATCTCGGACTAAACAGAGTGGATATGGATTTGGGAGATACTGCTGAATGGTATAGGTCCAGCAGAAAATCCAGGGGATACAGAATATTGCAAAGAATTGCAGCTCTTTGATATATTGTTGCCCTGTTGAATGTTGGAGCCAATAAGCATACGCTGGGTGGGCTTCTTTTGGTAGGATGTCTGAACATCCTCCAAAGTAACGCCACCAATGATAGAACCATATGGGGAATTCTTTGTCGCAATATTCATGGAAATTGATAAACCATGAGTGTTGTCCTGGTCGTAAGAGTAGGAATCTGTACCAGGCATTTTGGTAGTCGGCATATGTGAAAGTTTGAGGAATGTGGGTTATGGTAAAAGATCGTGGTTGATGAATGAATCCCCATTCCTTTGGGGAGATGACCTTCTTGATGAAGCATTTTGAGTAGTCTGTCTGGGTGGAATTTGCGTTTGAATTGTGGGTAAGCTCAATTGATTTTGTGTCTACGAAAGCTCGTAGACTATGAATGGCACCAAAGAGAAATTGAAGTTGATCTAGGGGTGCAAGAATTAATCTACAACATTCATTATGGACTCCATATCGAAGAAAATCAAGATCGGTTTGCAGATTTCGACAGCTACGAATGAAGCAGACTCAAGAACCTACAAAATATCTTCAAAAATAGCACTGTAGCTATGAATAGTGACTTTTTTACTGTAGCAATTTATTACTCGGCACGTGTAGCCGACAAAAATTACTATTGGCTCTTTCGGCCACAGTTATTCCAGATTCTGTAGCTCCCAGTCTCTTTTATGTACGAACAAAAGGGCTCCTTCTCTATAAAAGGAGACCGAGGTTAGAACTGAGGGGCAGAGGCAGTTTCGAATGTGAAAACGCTCTTGCTCTCTCTCTCTCTCCCTCATTACTCTCTCAAATTCCAGTCTAAGTTGTATCAATATATCAATTCAAGATTAACTCTTAAGTGAGTTTCAAGATTCATTATCTTTTGTCTATTCATTTATGTTCCTTTAATTCAAGTTATTCTGTATTTGTTTTCAATACCTGTTCTTTATCTTATATTTGTTATTTTCGATTCTCTTCAATATCTTCACCGATCCTGCTTTCTTCTGGTATCAGAGCCAAATACGGTTCGTACCGGGTGAAAACTATAACAATTAGGGTGAAAATTAATTAAGCGTTGGTCAGACCCTGATAACGTTGGTCAGCGGCGGAAGAAGCGTAAGACCGTGGTCCCGTTTGGGTTGGTCCCGTTTAATTAACCTATCCTTAATTAGTATAGTCTATCCTGATATGCACCAATAATGGCTTCGAGACTTCGAAGTTGGCTAGATCGATCGAGATCTAGGAGAGAGTCAATAGTAACATCACAAGAAAGTATTCAACCAGTTGATTATTCAAACTGGTCAATACCTTCACAAGATGTTCAACAGATATACCAAATGGGTCCTCTTGATTTCAAGACAGCTATGTCTGTCAAGACTCATGAGGAAACTTTAAGTATTCAAGAACAATATCAGAGAATACCTTTACTTTCAAGATCTTCAATATTTTGTTATTTGCAGCAAGGGTATAGATATGCCCTGTAACACCCCTACTCTATTCGGCTCCTAATCATCTTACTTAACAATATAATCGCAGCGGTAATCTCAACAATTGACTACTGGTCACCGTTCTTGCTCGCCCATACGAGTAATAACGTGCTTCCTGATAAGCTCTTAAATACGAAACATTTTCTCGCAGTGACAACAAGAGATAGATCTAAACTCCCAAAACCAATATAAAATACATTCACAGTGAGCTTTCTACGTATCCAAAACCTATACATGTTTCTAGGTTCGTATTAAAATGCAACAGTGCATGTTTAAATAACTGTAATCAAACTACCCAGCGCGTCACTCTCTTTGCCGACACCGGAAGTTGCATACCTGCAAAAATGGTAGTTTGTGGTATGGAATCAGCCCCTGCTGAGTATGTTATTACCTGACTGTCATGCACCCTCGGACCATTCAGTTATTTGGTCGAGAGTATGCAATTCGTTTCCATACAAATAGTTCAATGTTGAAACTGTAAAGCAACAATATATATTGCAGTAATCTCAAATAACAAACAAGCCCCCGGCTTCACACATCGCATCGTAATAAACCACTGAAAGCGTTTACAGCGCTTATATGAGTACAGAGACTCCACTCCAACAAACACTTAATAATTCATAATTGAGTTCAGCGACTCACTCGACCAGACACCCAACCACAATCCACACATGAGTACGGTGACTCGACACAACCAGTTCACAACACACAATATGAGCACGATGGCTTGTTCAAACAAATCCACCAACATACCACACATAACCACAAAGCACAACCAATGAACAACAAGGCGAGGTAACGAGAATTATAAACGAGTATGAACTCTCGTCTTTGGCATGCAAGCCCAAATAATGTTCGCCTAATGTACGAGTTAATATAGTCGTTCGTAATTGTTCAATCATGTCTGATGACAACGTCTCGTTAGAACGACGTGTCTCTAAGTTACCCATCTCTTTGGCGGGTCACCCACGGCAGTAGCCACTCCAGCGGTAGAGTCTCCGTCCTACGAACAATCTGTAGTTCGTTGGAAATTTATCCTGATACTTACGGTTACCACACGGTATCCTAGTATCGTTAATGGATCACATTTCACAGCAAGAGCCACATCCTCTTGATAACTTATCTATACCATCGCATCGCGTTATTATTTTTCCTAACACAACAGACTAAGGTCGTTAGTCCAATCCTGAGTATGTCGACTCAGGATCCAGTGTTAGATACGAGAGCGGCGTTAAAGAGGCCAATGCTCCGTATATAAGTCTCATATAATATATGTATCTTATTGTCTTAATGCTACAACGTTTTTCTTACGTTCCTTATATTACACATATAAGATAGCATCATTGCCGCTAGTCCGTTTTATAATATGTTCATATATACGAACAGTACTGTTATCGTGCAACAGTAATAATTATAAGCAGCATTAATATAGAACTCAGGCATATTAATTCACACAAGCAGACATTCAATCTTAACACAGATTTTCACACAATGTCTGAACTGAGGAAATCCTCAGAGACAATCAAGCCACATAAATAACATACCGTTCACCCTGAGAGTATTACGGTGGAGTATGAATCAGCAAGATCCTATGCTCCGTGCGTCGTCTCTAACAGTCTATACAATACATAATGCTACTGATTAGCATACTGTATAACAACACAAAATTCTACGGTACCCCGTACCGTCACTAATACCTCCCGGTTAACCCCCGTTATTAACTGTCAATGTTTGTCGGGTTTTAGGTTTAACTCGAGATTGGAAAAGTGTTATATTACAAGCGTAGTCTTGTCTCGTATATTAATATACTTTATAGTTGAGCTTTTGTTATCGCATGTAACCTAATGTATGTTTGTACATCATATAGCTTGTTTCTATATTGTATGTATGATTCTTGTCATACACCATACATTTCACCTTAGTATTTATTTTTCTAAGGTTTGTTTCTCTCTTTTTTTTTTCCTTTTTCCCAAATTCAATGTGGTAAACAATACTTTGCATTATCAATCCTTATTATCACATGTACAGTCCTAACATTCCATATCCAATGTTTGTAATTCTTTTCCTTTTATCATATGTCATTTTAATTATGAAAATATATGGTCATTAAACCATATTATATTTTCCACCACAACACATATTTATTTATGTGTATGTATTTATGGAACTATTTCTTATATGGCAATTCTTATAATATATATTCATCCTTTTTAATGAATACCTCTTATATTACAAATGTTATAATTCTTATAACATTAAAACCATATTATAAAGTTCATTCAAAAATATTAATATTTCCGAACAGCACCTATGTTCCTTAATTATTTACAAAATCCTCCACATAATTTATACCATGTTATATTATAGTTATATAACATATAATTTGACAACTATGTCATTAAAACAATTATAACTTATAGTTATATATTGTTAATAAATACCAAACAGCCCTTAAAACTCTCGGTATTAATTAATTCCCACCAACACTTCCATAATTTACAACTCAACCCCAAATTATATTTCCTTGTTACACTTATAGTATATACCTTATATTATAATCCTTATTCCTTAATATACTTATAACCCATGGTTACATTTTCTCAAAATAACCGAACAGACCCCATGGTCTATTTAAATTATTTTTCCACCACTTAACTTTCTATATTCACCAATTTCCCCTCTTTATAACATATAGTTTTCTAATTCCATTAAAATCATATATTATACATATGTCCTTATAAAGCCTTGTATATAATTCCAAAAATCACCAAACTATACCAAAAGGTTATAAACATTATTCCTAACCTTATACTTTCTCTAAATCTCGATTTTACCACATATGTTACCCATTTGTAACAATATTATGAAATACCTTATATTATACTTATTTAATTCATATTAACTCCAATTTTAACCAAATCAATTCCTAAAAATTCCTAATAACCTAAGGTTTGTACTAAACTCCTTTTAGTACCCCCAAGTTTTCGGAAATCACAATGCCACCCCAAGTCTTATAAATCTTTTACAATTTAATAAGTATCTTATTATAAGGTAGTATTTTAATTTCTAAAATTCTCCAAAGTTGGTCAAAGTCTCCTATATAGTCAACTTTGACTTCTAATACCAATTGGGACTCAAACTTTCGGTAATTACCAACAATACCCCATACTTTTCTATTTTTACAATTTTGACCCAAAACTTTATAAAATGTTATAATTTTTATTAAATTCATTTAAAAACCCTAAACTCCTCTAAATTAAGCCCACGGCTTTATATTTTCCAGTAATTACGATTTGGCCCCAACTTAATTATATAAGCATAAATAAAACTAAATAAGCTTATAAAATTAAATTAAAATGGCCTAATGACATGGCCTTATTACAACCTTGAACTTGCAAAATAAATTACACAATAAATGTCTCAAAATATAGCATATATATTCGGCCTCACCTTAGTTTAATTATTTTTCCACATAATGCCATAATTTGACCATTATGTTAATTAAACCTCTTAAATGACTAGCTTAATTTATCTTAGCCATTTTTTCCATTTTTAGGTCAATATGACCTATATATGTAACTTCACTCTCGGCCATATATATATATGCTTAAAATTTATAAAAATCATAAGTTTAAGGTGTTTATACCTTGATTTATCCTTGTATATGCCTTGTTGGCCACGGCTGTATGGAGATCTATTTTCCACAGCTTAGTTTACATGTTTTCAAACAGCAATTAAGGCATGATTAGTCTCCAAGCAAGATCTAACCATAAGAAGTGTTTAATGTCAATTTTCAAGGTAAAATTTACCTTAGAACACCAAGGTATACAAGGTTAATCTCGGCCTGTATTTACAGTAGGCAAAGAGTGTTAAAAGAGCTACTAAAACCAAGCTTTAAACTGGTATAACTCAGATTAGAAGATAGCTAATCTTTACCTTGTTTAAAATGCCTAAAATGGTGTTTTTGGCTTGGATCTGGTTATACTTCGAAGCTCTTGATGTACCAACTGGATAAGTATGTTAAGATGAAGATTATAAGCTTAGAAACAAAGTTTCACAGCCGAATTTGAAGGGAATCAAAAGATATGTGCTTAGAGCACATTTTTATACCTTAAGAACAAGATTAGCTTTCTCCACCTTCTTCCCTTGTTAATGCCGAGATACACCCTCCATTTAACCTCCATAACAACCTAAGAACATTGATGGAAGTGGTTGATGCTTTGCTCCATTGAAAGAGGAAGAAATTGTGAAGAAAATGAACATTTAAGAGCTTAATAAGCTTACCAATGGTGATTGCTGTTCTCCTCTGAGTTTGGCTGTGTAACCACGAAAATGGAGAAGCAAAGAGAGGTGAGGGGCTGCTGGAATCGGCTGGGAAGCAAGGTGAGTGAAGAAGAATGATTGGAAAGGCTTAATTGAATTGGAAAAGTAATAAAAGTAACTTTTACTATTGCAAATTTGGTATTAGGTAGCTAATTTGTCTAACAATGATTATGCTGACTCCTCTCCTCCTTGCCTGTCGAAATCCTTGGTCAATTGGGTCAATTAATTGACCATTGACCATACTTGGTCAATATTGACTCGAACGGGCCCCACTTTAGGGTTTTATTAATATTTTAATATTAATTTGTAAAAATTCGTAAATTTCTGGAATTAAATTCCTAATATGATACAATATGATAAAATATCATATTTAAGGATAATTATAATTTTTAAGCCCATTAAAAAATCAATTTAAAAGGCAATCTCACAAAAACGTGCTTTAAGGTGTTTTAGTGCACATTTTTGTGTCACAGGGTGTTCCTGAGCTTAGTTCTCCTTGAGAACGGTTTTGTTGTGTTCCTTACTTCATTATAATACTTAGGAATCCACTTTGGATCCTATTTGAGGTCACACAATCTTTATGGTGTCTTAAGGCACATTTTCGGCTTTACCGATCTTAAGGCGTGTTTTGCCTTGTTGAGATCTTTTAGATTGTTCCCCAATAATAATTAGATGTTTATTAATCATTTTAGATCATTAATAGATCATTTAATTATATTTTAGAGGTTAGGGTTATTTCATGCCCACTATGGTATGATTCAAGTAGCAGTAAAACCATTATTCAGACAAGGTATAGACGCCCCAATATTCATGGCGCTTCGAGATAAACGTCTCAAACGCTACAAATCCTCTCTTTTAGCCATGATTCAGACCAACGTCTGTAATGGCCCAATATTCTTTAATTGCTGTCCCAATTTCTCAGTGGATCTCTCAGATCCTCTGATTCAAGATTCCTTAGTTCTTGATGTTCATCTTCAAGGAGATGAATTTGAAGAACTTTCCAAAAATTTTGCCATTATCTTTCGAGTATTATAGACTCATGTCTTCTCAATTAAATCCAAGACTCAACAGGTCTCTAATCCCTCTTCGAGATGAGACCCTCCTTTTACAAATTGATGCCGAAAGGCCAACAGTTTTTGTCCCTCGACGTTTGAGATGGGATGAAATCACCATACCAGATCATTTTCAAATAGCTATTCCACAAGTTCCAAGAAACATCTCCCGTACTACGGTAGATGATATAATCGAACAAAACGATGGAACTATCCTCCTTCGCTTCAGTTCTTATAGAGAACGACCAAGTTCTTCTTCCAACAGGAGCTTCATGGATGCAAGGTCTTCCTTTTCCGGAGTACCTTCTACACCTAGAAGCCAACCACCATCACAACCAGAAATTACAGTTGGTTTTCAAGCACCCTTACCAACATACGTCCCAGAAGACAATGAATCTATCAACACCGAAGATCTTATGGGTAATATTAACGTTATCCATAACGCAGATTTTAAGCTCAGAGAAGAATATATCTCTAAACGAGAATCAGAACCAGAATACGAACCACAAAGGAAATGGTTCGCAGATTTATCTCCAGACTGTCAACAAAACCTCAGGCAATATTGGCGTAAAGATTGTCACAGGTTACGCTGTAACATGACAATTTACGATTGGTTGCCTTCATATACCTCCATTCAGCTTTCTCAACCAGATCCCTTTGAAATCCCCTCAATTAATGTCCAAACAAGTCTATACAAGAAATGGACATTAGAAGCCAATGATGAGACAATAAGCTCAATTCATCCTCCATTCAATACCATCAAACTAGCCAGAGATGTCATAGCTACACCTCTCAAGAAAGGAAGCAACACTAATGCTCCGGTAGTAGCTAGTGATCTCCAAAAGGTCCATCAGCAACAAAACTGGACTAATCAAACCTTAGCCACAATAGCTTCTCAATTAGATCGTATCTCCATTAGCCTCCACTCAGCAGGAAAACAGGTCAGATTTCCTTCTGACATTTCCCGGCCTCATTTTCAACCATATATATATATTGTCTACTACAGCTTTGTCTCCTTTATACCGTTTTATCCGGTTTAGAGCTGCAAGAGTCCGGGGTGGACTTAAACCTCCCAACAATAGGTGTGATGATTCACATTCTCATAACCCAAGCACCTCGGTCGAATGTCAGGCCGCAGTCCAGACTGGGTCATCTCCGTCCCTTTCACTGCAGCCCGAGTACTTATGCGCCCCATAGCGGCCGCACTCGTCCTCTGAACTCTCAAGCCCTCATTAACCCGACAAGCAACCAAGCGGCAACCCTCATCAGACCATCGCTTTCTTTACATGGGACTCAAGGTCCATCTTATAAGCTCCCTCTCTAGCGTCACATGACAAGCCAGATCGAGCTCGCTCAACAAGTACCAAGTCCACAACCACATGTACTTGCCCAATATGATGGCGACGGTCAGGGACCATCAACTAGTATGAGTCAGTAAGGTGTGCTAACACGGGCTACGTCGCACCCTGTCTGCGCCCTTGTCCAAGACACAACCCATGCCGAGTCGTAAGACGCCTTTGATGTGCAATGGTCCTTGCACCATTCATGGCAGGAGTCCAACTAATGAGACAACCCATAGTTGCTTCATGCCCGTGGTCACACTGGCACTCGCAACTCAAGGGCCAGCATTGAGCACAATGTGCTCATGCTGTTGGAGTCGCTATCAAGCCACCCTGGCATCGTGCATGCTCGAAGGCAAGTCCGATCCTCATTAGGCCCGGACAAATGTCCTCTACAACACCTCCTAACTCGGCCCTTGCTCGAGTCATAAGTTGACACCACTCAGCTCGGCCAAGACAACCCTTAGTTGCTTCGTACCCGTGGTCACACTGGCACTCACAACCTAAGGACCAACATTGAGCACAACGTGCTCTTGCCATTTGAAGTCACTACCAAGCCACCCTGGCAACATGCATGCCCAAAGGCATGCCCGGTCCTCATCAAGCCCGGACAGATTTCCTCCACAACACCCGCTAACTCGGCCCTTGCTCGAGTCACAAGCTGACGCAACTCAGAGCGGCTAGATCCAATGCATCGTGCAACTCAACCGACGCCCCTCGGACCTTTGTCCTTAGAGGGTCTCAAGGACCGTGGAACTTAAGGGACTAGGTCAAAACGACAATTAAGTATGAGATTGGCAAGCAATTCCAACACAAGTCCAAGTGGGCAATAACCAAAGGGCGAACTGGCATGGAACTACTTGTCACTAAGCAGCTCGCCAAAAATGGGCATGACAAACCTCCCCCACCGAAGCTCTTGCCGTCCCCAGCAAGATACAACGATGAGCCTTAGCTCAATTAAGGATATTTTATCACACTCCTAAAGTTTGCCTACTTATAACAACCCACATATATTGTCTTTGACCAATACACACAGGCAACTGCCTTAAGCCGTTTCAACCGTGTGTTTTTTGAAGCTCAAATATCTTTGACTTCAACCACGATCTACTTGAATGGGTCGTCAGTCTATTAAGTATCACAATGTTGGTGGCGTCTTGTGTCCTTCTCTTTGCGACACATTGTCACTTAGTGTTAAGACGCTCAAGCTGTTGCGTTGCAACATCCTGAGTCCTTCCATTTGCGTCGCAACAACACCAAGTGTACAACGATTCACGTTGTTGCGACATCCTGAGTCCTTCCATTCGTGGCGCGACAACGTTTCGGTGAGGGTGTGCAGTAATGGGTTCCTTATGTCTCTTTGATGTCAATGTTCTTACTCCTTCAATTAGCATTGACACTTAATGCACTACTCATCACCAGCGACATCAGCCCTACAAGCTGAGTCTTAACTCGCTAACCCAACCTGAAAACTCGTCTGTTTAATCTGAACCCGATACCTAATCAAAACCCGAAAAATATTTAAATATAATAAACCCGAAACCCGATTGGGTAAAACCCAAAATGACCCGAACCCAAAATACCCAAAAAGTTTATAACCCAAAACCGACCTGATCCGGAAATGACCCGAAATAATAGTAATTAAATATTAGCCAAACCCGAATAACATGAAATAATAGTGACCATAAATTGTCCCAAACCTGAATGATCCAAAAAAATGTGACAAAAAACTTGATTCAAACTTGATATATCCGAATGAATTTCAAAATAGGTATTGTATT
Organism: Limonium bicolor; assembly: GCA_023374045.1. NCBI lineage: Eukaryota > Viridiplantae > Streptophyta > Magnoliopsida > Caryophyllales > Plumbaginaceae > Limonium > Limonium bicolor. The sequence continues at coordinate 155,647,422 of CM041780.1, forward strand.
GACTTTTCTGTAATCTATATGTAGTATATTCTCATAAAAGTAGGTATCTATTTATTTAATAATGTTTTCAAAAAATATTAACCATAACCTGAAATAACCAAAACTCGATTCTATCTAACACTATTACAACTTGAACCCGATTTTACCTGAAACCGAATGAACCGAACCCAAAATGACCTGAAAATTTAATGATCCGAACAGATATTGATCCAAAAAGATATGACCCAAACCCGAACGAATAACCCGTTTACCAGGTCTACTCAGTTTAATAAAAGAAAATTAGTATTCATCATTTTTTAAATATCACTGTACCAAACAATCACTACAAGAAAAAGGCTAGTTTGCTACCGACGCAATTGGTAGCGATAATAGTGAAATTAGTAGCCAAATAGAACGGGCTACCGCTTTTGTTCATTTGCTACTGGAGTTTGGCGGTGGGTAAACCCTTGGTGGCGAAATTGATTTTCGCTACCGATTTCTGGTTGGTAACAATTTTGCTGCCACACCGCCACTACTCTTTCTTATGGTAGTAATTTTGCCACTTCTTTTTCTTATGGTAGCAATTTTGTTACTGGTCCCGCAACGTATAGAATATATCATCTCTGACCACCTTGATCAAACGTATGGGTAAACAAACCCCATACCAATGGTATAATTAATTCAGACTAGTGCGTTTAAAATGTGCACACATCAGGAATCGATCCTGCGACGTGTGGGTAGGATAGCTATTACCTTAACCATAGGGCCATGATAATTATTCACAACATATATACATACTACATGTATAATTGAATGTTTGGTATTCTAAATATAAATCAAAATTTTGGTCGAGATATGATCGAACCTTGGATATGTAAAAATTAATAAATAGATGTTGATATTGTAGTTTACACAATATTACAAAAACTACAATATTACAACATTAATTTTGTACGGTCAAAATAATAAAAATAAAAGTGTATGTTGGCTTAAATTGTATAAAATTAAAAACTAAACATATATATATATACATTTACAAAAACTTTAAACATTTATAAATTATATTTATAGTTTGTATTTATTTTGCAAATTTTATTCGACATGTCAACTAATTTAAATTGTTATTATTTATTGTATTTTTATATTTTACTAATTTATGTGATTTTTGTAAACTAAAAGAATCATATAGGAAAATGTATAAAAGCTGCACAAATTTTAAAATTTATATACAAATATACATTTACTAATTTAAATTTTTTGACAACTAATTAATTTTGTAAATTTTAACCAACATATGTACTAGTTTAAATTATTATTACATGTACTGTATTTTATAATTTATTAATATGTGTGATACTTTGAAAAAATATTATAAGTATCAAAAATATATTATGTTACATATATCTTATATGATAAATAAATTCTTGTAGTGGTATGTAGTTTTAATTAATTTTCATGAATTAGAAAATTTTTGTTTACTTAAAGTTCAATTTAAAATTTCGATAGCTAAAAGGTAAGAAGTAAAATATACTATAGGTACTATATTGAAAAAAAAACTTTAAAAATAAATTATTTATATAAGAAGATAATATATCCACTATGGCAGCGGCAATATAGGTTAGTATTCTGAATTATGTAGTATTCACACGTTTAAGTTATAAGACAATAATAATTTTATTAATGCTTACGAATATTAGCTATCATTTCTTATATTTTAGCACAATATCAACTAAAATTTCATCAGCATTATTAGTCGGTAGCAATTTTAAAACTTAAGATAGTAGCAATTTAGCTACTTGTTAAAAATATTTGCTATCATAGCCAAAATAGTAGCACTGTAGCAACCATAATCAAGTGTTAGTAGCAATTTCATAATTTCGCTTATCTACATGGTCGTAACAACTTTTAAGATAGTAGCTAGTTAGCTAATGATTAGAATCTTTTTGCTACCGTTGCTCAAATAGTAGCATAATAGCTACCATGATTGAATTAGCATTAACCAAGTAGTAGCGATTCATTAATTTAGCTACTGATATTGGTAGCAAAATTACTTTTACTAAAACTATCGCAATGAAAGATAAAATAGCTACTATTGATGGTAGCAATCTTGTAAGGCGGTAGACATTTAGCTACTGGCTAAAAGTTTAGCTACCATTGTTGTTGTGGTAGCACAAAAGCAACCACTTTGTTAATAACATCAAAAATCAGTAGCAATTTTCCAATTTAGATACCAATATATGCATAGTAGCAATTTATCGGTAGCTAAAACATGTTTTTCTTGTAGTGAATTGCATATGCCTAAGTACTTGCGGATAGTGGAGAACAAATATGTGCGTATCCTGCAGTTGTTAATTCACAATACTCGATCTTTTGTGTGGTGGAATGTTGAGCTGTTGTTGTTGGTGGTGAACAAAAGATTGTTGCAATTGGCATTTTGCATCATTATATTCCAAGAACCTCATACTATGATGGACTGATGCAACATCTTCACGGACATGCCAATTGAAATCCTTTCTTCTAGTATTATTATAGCTCAACCTAAAGATTCCCACTATATTTTCTCAAGTTTTGCTCCCTATTGGGGGTGTTTTGTGGTCCAATATTATATCCATTACAATTTTCTTTACGACATTTTTTCTTTCAGAATTTTGCATTAAGAACGTTTTTGACTTTGTATAGAATTATCCGGGTATATGCCTTCACAAAATCTCTTATAAAGCAGAAATGAAAAATCAAGAAAAAGTAAGTTAATTAATTTTTTTATATTTTTTAAAAAAAGTTTAGTTATTGGTCCGGTGCAATGGGATGGAATGGATTATAATCTTTCGACAAACAGGAGATGAGACCTATGATTTTAAGACTAACTCGCCACCACATGAACAAGCGTATGAAGTTGTGCTTGTGTACTTGCACGAGAATACGGTGGGTGAATACTTACCGATGAATAAAAAAGTCGTAGGCAATGGAAAAGTAGAATGATACATGCCAAAAAGTCAGAATGCATGGCACAGTAAAAATTACAAACCCGACCCTACCACACCGAACATACAGCTAGGTAAGTTAATATTTTCTAGCCACTTAACTTGATTGGGGTGTGTAAACGGTTAAAATGGATATCAGTTAACTGAAGTTTAAAATAAAGTACGGTATTCAGTTATTTCAGTTATAACTGAATTAATCGAATTTAATACTAAATACTATATCTATTTTAACCGATAATCATTTTTTATGTCTAATAACCGTTAATTGTCCGATAACTGAAATTTCTAAAATAACTGAACTTCTAAAAATAACCGAACTTGTCTAAAATAACTGAAAAAAAACTAAACTTTCTTAATTAACCGAAATAATAAAAACCTAAACCTAATTAGTAAATAATAAAATATTAGATAAAATTATTGGGCTTAGAAAAAATAAAAATACTAAAAATATTTTAATAAAAGTTCAGTTATTACAGATAACCAAAGTTTGGATTTTAATATTCGTTAATCGAACCGTACTTTATTACGGATAACCGTTTTAACCGAAATAACCAAACTTTTGTAAAACGATTAAAAAATATGGTGATCGAATCCGAAAAAAGAACGTAACCGCCCAGTTTGCACACCCCTAAACATAATAATGTGAATATCGATACTATCATGAACTAATAAATCTTCCTCAACAATTGTCGAACCAAATGCAATCATTAGATTAGAAACAAGTATATTCATAAATACATTGATATTCTTTTGTAGCAGACATAATTTCATACACCGGTATCAACACAACCAAACACACTGGTGCGAATGGAGTAAAAAATGACAGTTCAAATAGTCTAAAAACGACGGTTCAGAACCGGTTCTTATACTACCATCGTTTTTTAGATATTGTTTTTAATGACGGTTCAAAACTCTTTAAATATCAATGTTCGACGTGGATTTAGACACTATAAAAGACGGTTCCCATTAAACCATCTTTAATAAACTTGTTCCCGTGTGCTTTTTAGTAATATTAAACGACGATTTGTAGTGTTAACCGTCGTTTATTATGAAAGCATAAAAGACAGTTTTACTTGAAAACTGTCATTTATGAGCCTTTCGACGGACGCGCTAAATTACTATAAAAGACGGTTCTCATATGAGCCTTTCGACGAACGCGCTAAATTACTATAAAAGATGGTTGTCTGACAACCGTCTTTTATAGTTTTTTTAAATAATTTTTTTTTGTTTTTTCATTATCCTTGTAATCACAAATGATTACATCCACGATACCTGTATAACAACAGCATTGTCAAACAACAAATTCTCAATTTTAGACTTCACCAAAACCTGCAATTCTGTGGGGGCATACTTCACATACAGATTGCAATTGCAATTTAAGAAGCTCTCTCCCATACTTTGCAACACAACAAGGACAACTATATATAACACAACATATGATAGCAGCTAGCCCAATAGTTACACCAAATTAACCAACAATATGAAGTCATAGTTACCATACATACTCTAATCCTTGAAACACTTAAGGATAAACAAACACATCTGCTCTCTAACTAACTGCAGATCTTTGGCCGTGAAAGTTTTGCCTGCGTTCTTAAAAAATGCTCAAACCTGTAGAGATCAAGCAAAACATTCAATTAATTAGATATTGAGATAAACAAATTTGTATACAAAGACACATATGTATTTGTTTTAAACAATAATGATAGATAGATTTAAAAAATATATGTAATAGAAAGTATATATACCTCATCATCGTTTGTGAGCTTCTATATGTTTATACACATTTCAATAATGTACCGCATTACAAAGTAACCACAACTCTTGGATTCTTTTTGCCTTGGACATTGACAAGTATGAAACAAAAACAAACGATCATAAATATCAAACTATGACTCGCACTATAGTAACAACTCTTGGGTTTTGTGTGAGTTTGATGCGGACATGGTTAGTGATCAAATTGACGTGTGGCGCCTGGTTGACAACGACAGTGGCAGGAGAAGTGACATAAGGTGAGGGAGAAGCAGCTTGGGAAAGTGGTGAGGGTGGGGGAGAAGCGAGAATGGTATGTTCAGAAGGAGTGGGGGAGTGTTGATCTGTTGTAATTTTGTCATTAGTTTCTATTTGCCATTTTTCTGTTTATCTTTGTCCAGCTGTCTTCTTCCAACTAGCAGTAGTTACTTCTGTGTAAGGAGTTTGTTATTACCATTGTAAGTACGGTAGTGTACGATGAGTCTAGAACATATTGTTCTACTAAAGCCCATTCTCTATTGCACTCTCTATCCACTCTATCAATGAATAATGTACACCTTTGTTCTACTACTCTCAAAACTTTGGCTCCCTCATTTTCCTATATGGTATCAGAGCATAATCGTACGATTTTGGCTTAATTTCTTCGGTTGCTCCCTCTCCAAGCTCCTTTTTGTAGCTTATATGATGAGTTAGTCCATCACACTCGAGAATATCCTTCGGATGTTGTCCGCGAGTACGGGAGCAAGTGTTCTAGATAATAATGATCCTCTCTTTATTCATCCAAGTGATCATCCGGGAATGGTTGTCACTGGGATGTTTAATGGCAAAAACTTCAACATCTGGAAGAAGACTGACATATTATCCCTAAAAGCTAAGAGTAAGCCCGGTTTAATCAATGGAGACGTTAAGAAACCAGAGTCAGATAGTGCAGATCTATCATGGTGGGTGAGATGCGATTCTCTGGTTCAATCATGGATCCTCAACACCTTAGATGATTCAATCGCTCAAAGTGTCATGTGATGAGTGTCAAAATGAGCATGTTTTAGGGGTGTATTTCATATGCTTTATCAACACTTTTCATGCTCATTTTTTCACTTTGGCTAGTTTTCCTCTAGTTTTGTGTTTTTATTGGTGTTTTACACAATTATTGTTGAAACAGGAGGCATAACATAGCTAGGAATAAAGTAGACGAATGCGTGGGTGCAAATGGATCCAAAATCAGAGCTAATAATGAAGAAGATATATCAGTTATTTCTTCTCTGTCATGGGCCTCCCCAGCCGACCACCCGGTCGGCAGTTCCGGAGGCTGAAAATGCTCGTTTTGGGAGCCAAAATTGACTCTGGTCCGGACCGCTCTATCGTCCGCCCCTGTAGGGCAGTTGCGCTGAGTTCGCTCGCATATTTTCTCTTTTAGTTCGTACTGCCCCAGGCCAACCGCCCTTGTGGGGCGGTCGGACAGGAAATTTGCCCAGATCTGCATTTTTAAAAGCAAAAGAATAGAGGAGAGAGAGGCATTCTACCACAACACAAAAAATGGCGGAAAAATAAGAGAAAAGAGGGAAGAATAATAATAAAAAGAAAGGAAAGGAAGAACAAGAGAAGGAGAAGAAGGCTCACCTTCTTTGAAGCTCTTCTTCAACCTCTCATGGTTAATTCTTCTCCCTTTGCTCATTTTGTGCTTTAATGGTTGTGTAGTTTCCTTGTAGCTTGGGATGGAGATTTTACCCCAAAATTCTTAAAACTCCATTGTTGAACCTTGAATTTGTGTTTATGCTTACTTTTAGTCCTTGTGCTTAATGAATATGAGTATTGAGTGTTTATGGCTTCTAAACTTGTTACTCATGATTTGGGAATTTGTTTAGGGTTTTGCCTAAATTATCATCTATGTGTTAAATTGTTTGCTTTGTCCTACCAATTAGTTTAGCATTATTGAGGGATTCTATCAAAATGTTATTCTGAGATAGAAACTTAAACCGTTAGGAATGGAACGGTGTACTATAATTTTGATGATTTTGAGATTAGACTACATTACAACTTAGGGGAACTTAAGCTTAGTGCTATCGATTGATCCGGGGCTTAGTTGATTGAGAAGTTTCAGTTAAATTGGTTAGAATTAGTAGACCTAGATTAGGTTGCTAATTAATTAAGTGTTTCGTTGTTTAGCTATAAGTTCAAGGGTCGACAATCGGTAGTAAGGGAAGGATGGGTGTAAATATCCATCCCGGGCTACATCTATCCTAGATAGTTAGTTTAGTGTTTATTGCCTTTCTTTATTTCTATTTTCACAACCAAAAACCCAAACACCCAATTTACATTTATGCACTTTTGTATATATCTTCTTGCACATTTACTAAGCTTATAATTGATTAGATAGTTACGAAGTCCCTATGGATACGACCTTTTTGTACTACAATGACTGGGTTCACTGTCCATAGTTAGCAAGATAGTTTAATCACTATTTCTCACAACATGATGGTAGTGGGATCAGCGAAGGATCTATGGGATGAACTGAAAGAGTGTTTTGAAATCATAAATGGATTACAGTTTTTCCAGATCCGGAGGGACATTTCACATCTAAAGCAACCTGGTGATAGTATCACAACTTATTATATGAAGTTAAAGATTTTGTGGGGATGAGCAATCAATGTTTGATTTGCCTGAATGCTCTTGTGGAAGTGTGAAGAAAATAAAGGAGTTATCCCACAAAAATGCTTGTTGAACTAGTCATGGGACTAGATGAATCTTATAGTCATATTAGAGGGAATATCTTTATGATGTCCAAGCTTCCGACGATTGAACATGCTTATTCTATTCTATATACAAGGAAATTGAGGCCCTTGAGGAGAATCATACCTGGGATCTTGTTTCCCCTCCTACTAACAAGAAACAAAGTGGGTTTTTAAGATTAAGCTTCATGATGATGGAAGTGTTGAAAGATATAAAGCCCATTTAGTTGCTCAAGAGTGTACCCAGCAGGAAGGTTTTGATTAACAGGAAATGTTTTCTCCTGTGGTAAAAATGACAACCGTTCGAGCTTTTCTCATTGTTGCTATCAAGAGGTCGATTATCCATTAATTTGATACCAACAATGCTTTTCTACATGGTTATTTGGATGAGGAAGTGTACATGAGACCACCCAACCGTTATCTCCAGGTGGGTGATGATAGAGTTTGCAAATTAAAAAAAGAGTTTGTATATGGCCTGAAGCAGGCTAGTCGACAATGGTATTCTAAACTATCAGAGTTTCTTATGATTATAGGGTATACAAAGTCGGTAAAGGATTATTCCTTGTTTGTTAAAGAGAAGTATGGTTCATCAACTTATCTAATAGTGTACGTTGATGACATATTAGTGACTGGAAATAATGCTCATGAGATACAACTTGTTAAGCAAGAGTTGAATAACAAGTTCAAGATCAAGGATCTCGCACAAATTAGCTATTTCCTTGGAATGGAATTTCTTAGAGTAGATGAAGGGATTGTTATTACTCAGGAAAAATTAATGAGTGAAACTCTAAAAGAATTTTGTGATGAAGATTGTAAGGTGGCTGTTGCTCCTTTAGAAAGCAACCTGAAGTTAGTGTCTCATTAGGGAGTTCCTTTGCAAAATCCTACAGTTTTCGACAGATTGATAGGAAACTAAACTATACGAATCACACTCATCCGGACTTGAGTTATGCAGTTCAATTCCTGACTCAGTTATGAAAAATCCCACAGATGAGCATCTAAAGACAACAACACATCACACTCTGAGATATGTCAAAGGAACACAAAATTTCAGGATTTTGTTATACAACTCTAAGCTTCTGGATCTTATTGGATATTCAGATGCGGACTGGGCTTCCTGTCCTTTAACTAGGCGTTCTGTGATTTGTTTTTTTTACCACCTTTGGAGGAAGTCCTTCATCCTAAAAATCCAAGAAGCAGCAGACTGTATGTTTGTCTTCTACAGAAGCTGGGTATAAATCCTTAAGAAGACTAACTACTGAAATAGCTTGGTTGACTCGGATGTTGAATGAGTCGGGGGTGGAGGATTTAGAACCGGTGCTAGTTCATTGTGATAACAAAGCTGTTATTCATACTACTAAAAATCCAGTGTTCCACGAAACAACTAAACATGTGGAACTGGATTGCGATTATGTTCGGGAGAAACTCAGACAAAGCTTAATTGCAGTCTTACACCTTCCATCTAAGAAGCAGCTAACGGATCCTATGACGAAGATCTTACGTGGGCATCAGTACAAGACTCTGTATTGTGCTTTTAGTCTTCTTGAAATAGAAACTTTGAGAGCAATCTAATGGGTTTTCTCTTCAATCACTATTAGATTGAGAGGGGGTGTTGTTATTCTGTCATTAGTTTATGTTTACTGTTTTATCTTTGTTCTACTGTTTTCTTCCGGCTGATAGTAGTTACTTCTATATAAGGAGTTTGTTATTACCTTTGTAAGCACGGTAGTGCATGATGAGTCTAGAACATATTCTTCTACTCAAGCTCATTCTCTGTTGCACTATTTTTCCCTTTATCAATGAATAAAGTACATCTTCGTTCTACGACTCTCAAATTTCTGGTTCCCTCATTTTCCTATATGATCGGCTATTGCGAACGAGAAGGGCCGAGAGAAACGTATGTTGTTGGGAGAGAATGAAGAGAAAATAGCTGGGAGAATATTAACCTGATACCGATTCTAAGTAATATTGAAATACGAGAGAGGATTACCATTGTATTATGATACTCCCTCCCGCTTTGACTGTCTTCTTTATTATTTGGATATGTCGTTTGATTTCAATATTTAACATATAATATAACATAATTTTATAAATCTAAGTTTTACAATAGAAAGCTTATATGAAAAACTATATGTTGTAGAAATTTATTTTATAAAATTATTTTATTTTACATATTTAATATTGAAGTGGAAAAACGTGCCAAAAAACAAACACGACAATCAAACTGAGACGGAGGTAGTAATATAGATGTACAGTGGTAGCTATTATAACATTAATATACTGCACATAGGAGGGGATGACCTACTTTCTTTTACACAAAACTACACAATAGCAAGCGTGCCGCTCGAGTGGTGAGTACTACAGTACTGAGTAGTGAGCAGCACGTGCAAATTAATATCCTCCCTCAATTTTTTAATAATTTGAGTAGATAAATGTAATTTCACACGATATAAAAAGATACTACTAACTTATTCTGGTAAATTGATTGATGGGTAATGAAATCCTTAGACGACCATTACCCCCATTGACTTTTTATGTGTGACACGACGCACATTGCGAATGGCAATGATGTGCCATGATATAACTATTGGGCAGGCCAGACAACCACAGATCCATCATTGTATTTAACATCATCAACAATAGTATCAATAACACAATAACCCTATTCTAATCATCAAGAAGCAGGCTGAGAAAAAATGAAGTCAAAAACCAACGGACATAGACAAGATTGGCTCCGTTTGATGCATAGTACCCAGTATAATATTTGGGGTTTCTAGTTTTTCTCCAAAGTATGACAGTTAATAAAATAGTTGATATCAAACAAATTCAAAATATTTCAAATACTTTATTTATTTATTTTTACATTAGAGATAAAAATGATATCAGTGCTTTATTTCTTTTACATAGACTAGTATATTATTGCAAAAAAAAAAAGAAGGTAGAAGCTATTACATATTCAGTTGAGATTGAACTTAAACAGAATTATTTCTTCTCATGTAAGTTTTCTACTTTTAGGATACATGTTAGTCTTTAAAAATATCTTTTGTACAAGTGTCCACTTGCATATAATGTTATTATATAATATATAAAACTAGTCCTTATCTTCAAAAAAATATAGTAGGATGGTATTGGTATGTGCAATATTCACTCGTAATAATACCAAATTTAAATTAAAAAATGATATCAAATTTAGTTTTAGCATCTGTTATTTATATACAATTGTATTATTTATATATAACAATAAACAATTAGAAGACAGAAACAAACTTAAACCTATTAAGTAATACTTCTTTCGTCCCGTATTGATCTTTGGGTTTACTATTTGAATATGTTATTTGACTTCAATATTTAACCTATAAGATGACATAATTTTACAAATCTAATTTTTGTAATAAAATCTTATATGAAAAACTATATGTTGTAGAAATTTGGTTTATAAAATTATTTTATACTATATATTTAAAATTAAAGTGGAAAAACATGCCAAAAAACGAATAATAAATTCAAAGTGGGACGGAGGTAGTAGGTGATATTAATATAGATTGATGATAACTAATTTTAAAAAGAACTGATCAAATTAATCAAATTAGTTAATAACTTATAATGAACAATGATTGATTTTAATAAATGAACTGACTTACTAGTAAATCTAATCGAATAAACTTAAACCAACTAAACCTAAAAAAAAATTGGAGTTGTATATACTCCCTCCGTCCTGAATTGACCGTTCTGTTTACTATTTGGACATGTCGTTTGACTTCAATTTTTAACATACTCCCTCCGTTCAACAATAACTGTCATTTTAGAAACTTGCACACTTATTAAGAAAAGTAGGACAATGACGCATGTGCCCCTACTTTTACTTTTCCATTTAGATAATAATTACTTTTATATTGAATAGTAGGGGTAAAGTGGAAAGAAGTGTGTCAAAAAGCTAGAATGACAGATATTTTTGAACAAGAATCATCCTAAAACGACAGATATTAATGAACGGAGGGAGTATAAGATAAATTAATTTTGAAAATTTAAGTTTTGCATATGATTCCTTACATGATAAACTATATGTTATAAAATTTAGTTTTATAAAATTATTTTATCTTATATGCTTAAATTGAAGTGGAAAAGCGTGTCATAAAGCAAACAGGACGGTCAATTCAGGACGGAGAGAGTATTTTATTCACTGCTCTAAGTATATTTTTCACCTTTTCTCCAACCAACCCAATCACCTAAACGAAATAGTGAGCAGTTGAAATTGAAACTTCCACTGATTAGCTGCCTGATGCACGAGCGTGATGGAATAGATGCGAAAATAAAGTCAAAACGGAAGGGTAGTCATGGAATTTCGACATAGATATTCTCCAGCCAGAAGTCACCATTCTTTTAAGTGTTCAACTTCTTTAAAAATCAATAAATTTTGAACATCTGATTTCCTTTTTCTTTTTACTGTATCGTGTCTTCAATAATTCAACCATAGCTTCAGAATAAATGACACCCACCCAACCCTGACAGACAAAGGTCAAAACCTTTCCCTTTCTTGCTTTTCTCTCCTCTCGCTTTCTCACTCCACTCCACTCCACTCTTTAATGGCGGCCAAGCTGAAACCCACTTACTTCCAGACCTAGTACGCATTAACTCTTCTTCTCTTTCCCTCTTCCCTCTTCAACGTTCCATTCTTCCCTTTCTTTCACTCAACTGGTTCAATTCATATCATCCTCAACTTCTCAACAACCACACATCACTCCAATACTGCTCACTAAACTTACTATTTCAGTTGCCTCGGTTTCTGTGCACCTCTCATTCTTTCCTTTCCGTCTCCTACAAATCTCTTCCTGTTCTAAAAACCCTAATTTCCCACGAGCTCGCTCCTGAGCTACTGGATTTTGGTTCGGTTCTGCTTAGTGGCGCTGAAATGAAGAGTAAATGGAGGAAAGCGAAGTTAGCTCTGGGTCTGAACTTATGCTACTACGTCCCCAAGACCCTAGAAGAAGAAGAGGATTCTCCGCCACCGAGCGAGAGGTTCTCCGGTGCTGCTTTGCTCACTCATGCCGCGGCGTCCGGTGGGGATGGTTGGAGCAGCGTTGGTCTGCAGCGTCCTTTGTCGACGCCGGGACCAGGGTCGTCGCCCAAGCTTAAGTTGACTAGAAGCTCCAGCAAGTCGTTGTCTCAGGTTTGATTTTTCTCTATTTTGCCTCAGTGTCCTTTGCGCGGGATCGGTTCTTTTTAACGAATTAGAGTCGCAGCAGAAATAATTTTAGCTTTGAAAAAGTGTGTTTTTAGTTTGTATCCGTCCGGCCTATGGTTAGATTCTCTTCCTTTTTGGGAAATTTGGATTGACGACATACTTTTTGTTCTTGCTGCTCAGAAAATAATTCCTTGAAAAATTCAATCGTCATTTAATTAAATGCATAATCGCTTTAAATTTATTCATCATCCCATCTTTCTTCCTAATTAACTGACTAACAAGGTTTCTGGTTGCTGTTATTTGTTACCGGGTCGAAGATGGATTATATTTCTACCATGGATGTCTCTGTCTTCCTCTGAAAAGTCACGTGAAGCTTTCACTTGAATCAATTGCCTTGAGTAATTGTCTGTCTTGTTCAAATTAGTTTTTTGTTAATTTTCCGTACTTTACCGGGGGTTCTCTTTCTAACAATTCTATTGCTGAAAGCTTGTCTTTTGCTTCTATGAGCATGTGCAACAGAGTGGAGTGAGCACTGATACTAAGAATTTGATGCGAATAAGTCATTTAATGTGAGTCTGACTGACTGACATGAAATGATTTATGGTTTCTACTGATAGTTTTCAGTTTTGACGACCTTGCATGATAACCAGTTTACCTTTAAAGATGAACTGTTTTGATATGGTCCCTGGTTCTTCCTAAATTTGATTTTCACTCGATTGAACCTTGTCTGTCGTACTGAAGTGTAAATGATTCAAGTGAATATTATGCAGTGCTCTGGGGTAAAGTAACAATTTGAATCCCCTTTAATGTCTTTCTTTTATGCTTATCAATGTCTTTGGGTCATGTCTTCCAAATGCCTGGCTCTTCAATGGAATTCACCTAATTTTTATTACATATAAGCTTTCATATATCTGAACCGTGAGTTAAAACTCTTTGACAGAAAAAAATCTGCTCAATATGTCTGGCCACCATGAAGCCTGGAGAAGGCCATGCCATCTTCACTGCCGAATGCTCACACTCATTCCATTTCCATTGCATCACCTCTAGTGTCAAGTATGGGAATCAAGTCTGCCCTGTTTGCAGAGCCAAGTGGAAGGAGATTCCTGTACTAGGCCCAGCAGCCAATCAGAATATGCCCCAAGATGATGCTATGCTGGCCCTGTTTCGCAGATTTCCTTCTCCTCGTCGACACACTAGTCCACCGATTCACTCCACTGAGCCTGCTCTCTTCAATGATGATGAATCGTTAGGAGGCAGACCCGAGTTCTGCGGCAGGAGTTCATCATCAGCCCCAAATATTTCTAGTCCTCCAAGCAGTGATAATGAGGCTCATCTGAATGCCATAGAGATCAAGACCTACCCTGAAGTCTCATCAGTTGAAAGCAGCAAATCCCATGATAATTTTACTGTTTTGATTCACCTCAAGGCTCCCGTACTTCAAACTCCTATCTGCAGGGGTGATCATGATGATGCGCAACAACACTATGTCTCACGGTCAATCCGGACTCCAGTTGACCTTGTCACAGTGCTCGACATTAGTGGTAGCATGGCTGGTACCAAGCTTGCTCTTCTCAAGCGGGCCATGGGTTTCGTGATCCAAAACCTCAGCTCCAACGATAGGCTCTCTGTGATTGCTTTTTCCTCCACGGCACGTCGCCTCTTCCCTCTTTCACGAATGTCTGAGGTCGGCAAACAACAAGCTTTACAAGCTGTGAATTCGCTGGTGGCCAATGGTGGGACCAACATAGCAGAGGGGCTTAGAAAGGGTGCCAAAGTTATGGAGGAGAGAAGGGAGAAGAACCCAGTTGCGAGTATTATACTCCTGTCAGATGGGCAGGACACTTACACAGTAAATGAGCACTCTGTTAGGGGTGAAGTTGTGCGCCCTAACTACCAATTGCTCCTACCCATGTCAATTCAGGGGAAGGATCAACAACATCCTGCTGGTTTCCAAATTCCTATTCACACCTTTGGCTTTGGCACAGATCATGATTCTTCTTTGATGCACTCTGTCTCTGAGATCTCTGGTGGTACGTTCTCCTTCATAGAGACAGAGGCAGCAATCCAGGATGCTTTTGCACAGTGTATTGGGGGTCTTCTGAGTGTTGTGGTGCAAAAGCTCCATGTGGAACTAGAATGCATCCATCCAAGCACCCGCCTCAAGTCGATAAAAACTGGTAGCTATCCCAGCAGTGTGATGGGGCGCTCTGGATCTATTGAGGTTGGAGATCTATATGCAGATGAAGAGAGGGACTTTCTGGTCTGCGTGAACATCCCTCCCGTGTCTGATTCCGTCAACAAGACATCGTTGCTGAGAGTGAAGTGTATGTTCATGGATCCATTCACAAAGGAAATGGTGACCTTGGAAGGGCAAGAGCTTGAGATTGATAGGTCCACCACCGGGAGTGTAAATACTGCACTGTCGTCAGAGGTTGTGTATTCTTTAGAAGTGGATAGGCAGCAGAATAGGCTGCGTGCAGCAGAGGCGATGTCCCAGGCAAGGTCGGCTGCTGAGCTGGGAGAGCTGGAGAGCGCAATTTTGATCCTTGAGGACTGCAGGAAGATATTGGGATCAACAGAATCAGCCAAGCGTGGAGATAAACTTTGTGTTGCTCTCAACGCGGAGCTGAAGGAGATGCAGGAGCGGATGGTGAGCAGGCGGGTGTACGAAGCTTCAGGGAGGGCATACATCCTATCTGGATTGAGCTCTCACTCTTGGCAAAGGGCAACTAGAGGTGATTCAACTGATAACTCGAGCATCATTCAAGCATATCAGACCCCATCTATGGTGGAGATGCTTTCCCGATCCCAAGCGTCTTTGCTGGGTAGCCCTATTGCGCAGAGACTCGTAAGGCCATCATGGTCTTTTGGCTCGCCAAAACCAAGGTGAAAAGGTGGGGAATGGTACGGTATGGTTATGGCTGTTTCAGCCTTGAAATATTAGTTGGTTTCCCCACTAGTTGATGATTTTGGATTGTTTTTTTGTCTTTTTATATTGGTGGAGGGGTTGAGGAGATCAACAATATATATGGTGGGTATGGTATAAGAAGTTTTGGGGTGTCTGTAAATGAAGGAATAAAATCATGGGTCAAGATTGGTTTAATGGTGCATTTTGGGTGCAAATGCGAGTCTTCTATTATTATTAGCGTTATAAGTTTTGGAAGGTTTAGGTATTCCGTGTTTATGGGAGATGGGGGTGTATTGGGTGTTGTACATAAAGGGGCAATGGTTCCTGTTTTTCTCTGTAGGGTGAGAGCTGGGTTTGGTATAAGTTTGTAACCCTGAATATGGAGGTGAATTGAAACTCTGCCAAATGTATAATACTTCTTTTTGTCGAGCTATTAACTCCTGCCAAGAATGGTCTCATTTAGAACGACCAACACTGATTCGTCCAAGTTTGAATTTCTGATGTATTTGGGCGTTGAAATTGAGTTGTGTATTTTTTTTACCTTTGGAGAAGCAGAGGAGCGTCAGACGAGATGCTATGAAAATGTTGTTGATTAGTAGCTGCTGTTATTGAGATTCTATCAAAAGTGTCGTTGAATAGTAGCTGCACTGACCGAGATGCTATCAGAAATGCTGAAATCGCTACAAGATCTTGTTGATGAGTAGCTGCTCTGATCGAGATGCTATCAAAAATGAAAAGCGCCTGTACATATATGCTAAAAAATTGTAGATGCCAGTCCAGATTATCTAGTTTGCTAAATGAAGCTTAACATCTTCAGATACGATGCAAGTCTATATCTTGACAGCAGGCTGATATGAATAGTCTTGAGGAGCAAATAATTTGAGTTTGTTTCTGAAATTTGGAAGATGGATGAAACATCCGAGTTTTGTTTCTATTTCAAGCGTTGTCCGTTTGTGGATATTGTTGATTTTTGTTAGTTTTGGACCTTTTGGTTATCAAATTCAGTGTCGATTTCATATTTTCTCTTCTTTTTTATGCAAACAGTTGTTTTTGAAAGATGTTTTGGCAGCTAATATCACTGTTTGTGGTTAGCTGTTAAAAGCAGCCATTAGAATAAAGTGGAGGAGACGATACTGAAATTGATAGCAGTTGTTAAATTAGCGTTTGGATGCAGCGTTTGAATAAAGTAGATGAGAAATGATAGATCGGCACTGAAATAGCTACAAAATGCCAAGAGTCCACAAATGGACCTATGTCACTTCCAATTTCTCATCTGTAGGTACATTTAAAAGCTGACCATAAACGGACTAACTTTATCCATAAACTGCCCATTCAGGATAGAAAATCTTAGTAAAAAATTGGCATGGGTAAAATCTCAGTTTGAAAATAATTGATAAGATACGTACAAGTTAATCCACATTTTATACAAAGTTGTTCGTTGGACACATTGTATATTTTAAATTCTGTTACAAGTTTAATCTTTTACTCCTATCTCCCACCACAAGAGTTCGGTATACATCAATCCATGAATTCAAAATGGACCCACAAAATCACCTAAACTTGTCTTTCATGCTATGAATTTCAACTCAATGGTTACCGAACACCATTCCTGAGTAATATGCCCTGCAGCTTGTAGGCCATCGTCCCGAACATCTTCAGTACAGAAGCATTTCAAATCATTCTTTCATGCTTGCAAATCATTCAATTCAAAGATAAGTTCTCTTTTCGGGATGACGGTTTTGGCAGCATATTTGGCAGTAGGTTTGCATTGACATAAATGTAACATATTTGTTAGCAGGTTTGCGTTGGCATAAATGCAGTTGTTTTGAAAACTGTTGTTTCACGGCGGCATATATGCAACATGTTTGGTTAAGTTAGTTATATATAGTGCGGCATATTATTATTCTTATTATTATTATGTATTTTATTATTATTTATGTATTTTTATTTTATTATTTATTATGTATTTTATTATTTATTATGTATTTTATTATTATTATTTATTATGTATTTTAAGTCATGTGGTCAATCTTATCTTCTGACATACCCATTTTAAAACAAATAATGAATCATTATTGTTTTGTAGTGTATTCTTATTGATGTATGGTGTATTATAAACTGTATATGGTGAATCAAGTATGGTTGATATCTACATATATATATACAAGTAAATAATATAAAATTTTAAAGTTGTCAAAACATATCTATGTATGGTAATTCTTGTTTTGAAGAGCTTGAATTTAGATGGACAAAGGTATAATTTTTTTTCATTTTGAACTTATATTTTAAAAGTTACAACCATTGAAGTTAATATAGTAAAAAGGCAGCCCAGTCAACAAAACAGTCCAGTAAGCAGCTGACAGTATTGCCAAATGGACAGGATTGCACCAAGTAGTAAGCGGCTTGCCCGCAACGTCGACGTACTGTTAGATGAATAATGGTGTAATTTTTCATTTTAGACTTATATTATAAAGTTACAACCACTTTTGTAAAAAAAAAAAAAAAAGTAGTAACTCATCAACCTAGTCAACAGCTGACTAAGACTGTCACTCACTCAACCACATGATAATGTATGGGGCTCGTTGCACTATCGACCTCAAGTATAAATTTAAAGACAATCTTATTATGTAAGCTTTTTATTTTGAGTGAGATTAATTCCAAGAGAATTGGCATTTGTCAATGCTTTATTTGCTCTTTTTTCACAATTCTTTGGTGGACCCCACAACTACTCTTACAACAAAACAACTATCTTGTTGTTTTAGTGGACCCTAGCATCTATAGTGGTACAAATTCAACTATTTTGTGTCAGTAAGAAATTAAACAAAACTATTCACCCATATTGTCTTTCATCGTTTCTTATTTAAGGAATACTCTAACAACAAATTCTATTGACTATGATATGATCCGGCAACACTAATAACAATCCTAATATAATACTGATGTAAAGATAGTAGATGAGAGGAGTGAAAATGTTAGAAACTCTACCAGAGATTGAAGATTATTAGTTTTTGGGAAAATTCATATATGCCACTAATTTTTTTTTAATTCATGATATACCCTTTTTTGAAACTTGTCCCTCGCCACTAAAATGTTTTGAAATTCACCAAATACCACGATTTGGTAAATAACATTAATTGTGGCCTTGAAAATGACCATATTACCCCTGACAATTTTATTTTTAATTTTTTTATTTTGTAAAGTTACTGTTTTTTTATAACAGACTATTTTTTTTTAATTTTTTTTAAAAGTTCGCAATATACCCCTGTTTTTATAAAGAAGTTTACAAAATGCTCCTATTTTTTAACAAAAAAATTCACAATATGCACTGTTTTTATAAAAAGTTCACAATATGCCCCTGTTTATTTACAAAAAGTTCGCAGTATGCCCCTATTTTCCTTTTAAGTTGTTGTAACAACTATTTTTCTATTCAAACAGAAAGCCATACTACAATTGTTGGACTTGTGGTTTCTTTCAACGGTGGACACTCGTGATGCAGGATCGATATAACCCTCATTCAAAAGTAAGACACACTTTCTAATAAACACAAGCTCATCAACTGTAGTATGCCCTGCCACTGAAGTGTTCTTGTGTGACACTTTGAAAGTGTGTCTTACTTTAGGATAAAGATTGTATCGATCCTGCATCACTGGTGTCTACCATTGAAAGAAACCACAATCCCAACAGTTATAGTCAACCCGATTTCAACCTGTAACCCGAACTTTTATACATACATATATATATATATATATATATAATATATATATATATATATATATATATATATATGTGTGTGTGTGTGTGTGTGTGCTGATGAGTCTAAGGCTGTCCATTAGGTTCGGTCAATTCAGTTTGACCGAAAATCATATTTTTTCGGTTTTTATAAACATAATTTTTAACCGTATTTCATATTACCGTTATACGGTTAACCGAATAGTTGTTCGGTTTACGGTTTTGATATATCACAATTTGGTTAACATCGGTTTGACCTCATTCTGCTTGTTGTTTAGTTTAGGGTTAGACCGGTTTTTCCAAAATCCATTCTTCTCTTCCCGTCGGCTCGCGACTTCACTCTCGTCTGTCTGAGTCGTCTCTCTCAGAACTCACTCAGCCAGTCTCCTCGAATATCCATCTTCTTGTTCTTCCACCGTTCCACTTTCACGGTTTCACGCCTCCCAGTCCCAGTCAGTCCCAACTCCAGTCTCCTGTGGCGACGGCGTGATTCGTAAGGGCGAGTCGGCGACGGCGTCCACCTTCTTCATCCTCTTCCACGAACGGCGGCGGCGTGAGTGACGGTGAAAGATTCAGTCAATCAGCGACATCAGAGCTCCCTCAAACTCCACTTCTTTGGTATTCTTCGAATTCTAATTTCTATGGTTTCCTCTGTTCTACATGTTACGGGGTAAAACGAAAAACTTATTCTACGATCATAAATTGGATAATAAGCTCTAGATCACTCAAACTTCAATTTTTAGCTAGTTCCAGGGCTAGTTTTGGTGTGCGTTTCTCACCTAGACTTTCCTTATTATTTCATATTTTACCATTTGGTTTCAGAAAGGTGGTTTTTCCAATTAAATTACAAAAATTGAGTCTTTAGATTGACCATTAACTTATTATTAGAAGGGTTCTTGCTGATTGCGTGTTTTATGGGCTTACTCTGGTAACTGTTGGTACACTCGGCCCCCGATTTATTTCGCTGAATACATTTGCTCTGTAACACCCCTCATAACAATTACGTAATAGTCGCTCACGTGAACAGGAAATAAAGACGTCTCACAGCGGAAGTTACAGTATTAGAACTCACATGGGTGTTACTTGCCACCACTCTCGCCCATACGAGTGATGTAGCATACAACATCTTAACAAATTAAACATACAATATAATCCGCAGTGACAACGAGATACCACCTACATTTCTATCTAAGTATCAACAGCACAACTACTGTGAGCATCTAAACATAATCCAAATCTTACAACCCCTTTCTAATGGAATCATTTAATACATAACGAGGTATGGACGGTAAATCCAAAATCAACAATGTCCTAACTACCCAATCCCGCACTTCGGCTTCAACGTGTTCAGCACCTGCACAATAAGTGTAGCATCAGCGATAGACGCTGATATGCCGGATCTGGACCCTATTGGTCACTTGTCATTTTTAACCGTCTTGATATTAGATTGATTTCATGCTTTGTCATTTTACAGATATGATAAATACTGTAACAACATGCATGATTATATAATCATTCATCCAATCCAAACAGTCATATATGGATATACACATTACTGTCATACATCATACGATACAATGGTATAGAGAACTCATTCATCGTATGTAACATCATCACATAGCACATCACTCGGCCCTCCGGGCCTTCACATATCGTTTGTTTAGGTTAGCACAGTCGGGCGTCAGTTAGGACAACCCGAATATATTCACTTGGACAGTAGTCCCACGTACACACAAAGGTGCTCACTGCCCTGATCATCCGAAGACTCTGGACTTATTCACTTTGCCTTTGTAAAGGCGTCCATTTAGGTGGCCAAGGGCCTGGCCAACGGTAGCACACTCCGCCTGACGATCTATCTAGGCTCGATCAGGATTTAACTAGGGAAAACCCGATACGGGATATCCCAAGAGGTCTCTACGCGCGACCAGCAGCCAGTGACTGTCTGGATTAAGGTACATCATCACATTCATTCACACTCCACTGTTAGCTTGTTAGTTAGATAGTCAGTTACAGTTTTTTTTTTTGTTATGGAGTACATCACTTAATTTGTTGGCTGCCCTATGGGTCTTACGCATGCCTAGAATTATTCTAGGTAACATTCACGTTTGAGTCAAAGCTCTAGAGACCGACAATGTCGTGTCCCGTTCCTAAGTATTTTACTTAGGTTATAAATACATACTTGTAATACTTAGTGCATTAGGTCAGACAACAGTGGTCACAACACATTTCGCATATGTAGTTTTATATAAGTCGATCTATAGTCGACGTAATATTAGTCCCGTAGGACGTTCGTGCATAAATAAATAATGCAATGAACATAACTACACATCATACACATACTCACATACATACATCACATACATAAATTCACACATGTTATTTATCAAACAAATCCGAGCCCGAGGAATTCCTCAGGACAACTCGGATCAAATCCCTTTACATACCGTACACCGTAGACTAGATTCGTGCAGTGCAGACCACTAGAGCTTTCGAGCGCGTACGTCGGAATGCGATCTAGTAATACAAGGAACACTAAGCGTCAATCCATGTGACAGCACAATTCGGTATTTCCGAACAACGTTTGAAATCCTAGTACTATGTCCCCCGACTTAACATTGTTATTAGTTAAAATATCGTCATTAATATTTATAAATCCCTTACTCGTTGTGTGAGTTAATACTCGGTTTACATTAGAGCACGAAGCCCCGCGTTATACACTTATGATACTTCACTAGGGTTTATTTATCATACCAAAGTCTTATACTAACTTTGGTATTTTATGTCGTTGTAACTATAGTGTATAATTTATTTCTTGACACGTGTTTATATGCATATGTATGCATTTAGCATAACGGTTTGAATAACTTCATCCTTAGCCACATAATATTAGTTGTGTTACATTTGTTCTATAACGTTATACGGTACGACATTTATGTGTCACTAGACTTTATTACATGTGGCTTGGCAACTTAGGAATGTATCAACAATGGTATACACATGTGCCACATTTGAGCTCCTTTATTATATACTTTCATCACTCACAAAACTACCATAACTTATAATATATAGGAGGTATTTAATTTTACACCACCAAAACCTTGTGGTAAAATATAACCCAAGGTTGTTCACATTGTTTAGTTATTGGGTACATAGGTATATACGTGTCAGATTTCATTTCCTCCACGTCACAAAATCACTACCCCACCATATTAATTATAGATTGGAGTACCCAGATCTGTATTACAAACTAACCTCCCACTGCAATTCACTTGAACAGAAGAAGACATGATCTCAGAATTTGGAGATCATGCTGATGTGGTCTTTTTTTTTTGTCTCTGTTAAGTCGTATGTTTGATTGCAGAATTACCACAGAATGTATCCACCTAATTTACTCCTTTAGCAGTACTTTGGGTTCACTCTTTATTCATTTCTACCCTTAATATCCCTCTGTCACAGGGTTTACAGAAGTCACAACATTGTTGAAATCTGAAATCACAAACTGGAGCATCTTTTTGCTTTGTTTTCTGTCTGTTTTATAAACTGAATTGTAACTCCCTCCAAAATGTTTACACTCCTAGTTAAATCAATTAAAAGACTCTACGTTCATTCTCAACCCAAAGAGTAACATACACACCTCTGAGAAGAACCTTACTCTACACTTGAAGCTAGACAGCTGAAACTAAAACCTGCAAGATTAACCTGATTAACTTCTCATCAATTCCCTTCTGCTGTTCACTAATCTATCTTTCGATCTTTTCACCAACCTGGTTGCCCACCTTACTAAGTGCATTACCAGGTTTTGATTTCGAAACAGCCCCTAATTTATCTGGGCAACCTCACTGATCATCCCTTACAGAAACAGAACTGTAACCACCACTGCACAACAGAAACCGATATGCTTCCTTTGATTTCTTTGTTTACTGATTGACTTCCAATCTACCCCAATTGCTTCCATCACTTAGTCATATGTTTAAATACAGTTCCAACTTTAAAACAAACCAACACAGCCAGGACAATGCCTCAGGAACTCTTTATACAGAACTGAAATACTACAACACTCAGTGGCACGATGGGTCCTTTCCTCTTCTGTTTTTTTTTTTGTGTTATCAACCTGTCTTTCAACTCATCTCAAAGTATCACTTACTTAACCCAGTGTCTGGCAATGTTTGTAAATCCAACTACCAAGACAACCCTATTAAACCCACTAATGTAATTCATATACTGAAATCGAGAGGAAGCTGAAATACTGAAGTTCAAGACCTGATAGCTTCTCTTTTATTTGCAGTTTGTTCACGTTTCTTGTTTGCGTTTTCCTCAGATTGTTTAGCTATCTAAGTAAGCATCATGGTACAGTTTTGACCTCAAAACAGTTTTACCAGCACAATGTTTAAACTCATTAAAGAGTGACGTACCGAAAGATCAGAATTGCCAAACCGCATTCAAGACTGTATCTGTTCCTATCTGTTTTATTCACAGTGAGTTTACGGTCTGTTTTCTTTCTTATTTATGTGTTTACATACTTAGTTAAGTGGTTTAGTTAGGTTCTAAGTTCCTGAACCACCTAAGATCATCCCTTTAAGCTCTCTACAACTTGTTATACTGCAACTGGAGGTATTTTTCTGGTATTGAAATCAAAACAGAAACGGGTAAGTGTTTCTTGCTTCTTTCCCTGTCTGTCTTTTATTTGGTTACACTTCTTCCAACCCCTTACCTATTCAGCTAATGATTCATGTAGATTTCAGACTCAAAACAACCCAACAACACCCTTATTGCAGACACATAACCAGACAGAACTGAACTAGTAAGGAAGCTGGTATTGAAATAGAAATATGAGATCAAAACTGGTAAGAACTGGAACTGATAAGTATAGTTTGAAATATGTGTTTCTCTATGTTTCTGATTTGCTTTTTCTTGCTTACCCATTTGACACTCATCCCCATCCTAATTGTTTAGCTATCAAGATAAGTGGGTTTTTTCTTGTCTTAACTTTGAAACAATCATTAACAATATGGGTTAGCTACCTAACTGTGACAGAAACAGAAAATGCACTAGTTGCATGTGTTTCTGTCTTTTAGTTATTATTCGTGTGTGTATTATTTTTTTTTGATCAAGATTCAGTTAGAGGTAGCTCACCACTTAAACTTCTTGGTTGTTTCCCTTGGGTTGATTCTTGGCGCACATGAACTTCACAGCACCGTGATCGTCTTGACTACACTGGAACAGTTTGCTCAGAGATCAAAATTTATGCTAACTCAGAGAGGGAGACACAGTGGAATTACTGAGACAGGTATGGACTTTACCTTCCTTTATTTTTTTTTGAGAATGGTACAGCAAGGAAGAATGACTTGGTCTTGCTCCTTCACCAAGCTGAGTACTATCTACTGTCATCTACATGAGAAGAGACAGAAAGGAAGAAAAAGGACTCAGGGCTGGCTGTGGCTGTAACCGGTACAACCGTGAGTGAAAAATATGGTGAAGCTCACGTAAGAAATAAAAACAGGGAACAGAAACTTGTTGCATGCTGGGTTTATTACTGTAACAGAGGAGGAGTTCAAGCTTGGGTTCGTGTGGTCTTACCTTGCGAAAACAAGGAAGCTAACTTCCCTTCCTTCTCTGCTTTTCAACCGAATTTTCCCACTGTTCAAGCTCGCAGTAGCGGTCTTTGCTGCTGGGTGTATATACTCACGGTTTAGCTCTTGAAAATGCGAAACTCATGGAAGAACAGTGAGTAAGGTTTAAGCTTGGAAACTCACCTAACTACTGAGCAGCAGTTCTGGAGATCGTGGGCAGCTCTCGGTGGGAGTTGAAGCAGGCGAAGGTACTGAAAGAGGATGAGGAGAAGGTAATCGATCATAATGAAGTAAGTATGGTCGTTGGTCTGTGTGAGTGCTGTATGGGAATCTTCAGGAGGGATGGGTATTTTGGAAAACAATTCCCTTGTACCTGAAAGTATGTGGTAATCTGGAGAATAATGCAGTCTGTCGTATGGAAGTTTGAAATGGTTGAATTTGAGGCGTTCATTTCCGAGGGGAATGTCAGGTGATTCACTTTCATTTCTGTAGCTTAAGTATAATGACTACTAAATAAAGGTCGTGGGTAGTTTATACCGAATTTGAGCACAGCTCAAGCGGTTAAGGTTTCGGGATAGGTATGAGAGGTCTCGGGTTTGAATCCCGGTTAGAGCATAACTGCTCTTTTATTTTTTCAGCCTTATTATGCCTATTTATTGCATATAATTGACTTGTATCAACATGTCACGTTATTAGTTGTATGTACAATTATATATACGACTAATTATGTCGCGACGTTGATTAAACCTTCATACGGTTCCGACTATTTTTATTCGTCATGTTTTAACTATATGTTTCCGGTCATAGCGTTACCAATTATATGTACAACGTTATATGATATATATGTAATATTATATGTATTATATGTATATATATATATATATATGTATATATATGTACATATATACGTACGTGACCGTGTTAATGTTGTTCGTTCATACTTTAATGTAGTAAATCATACATTTAAATAACGTTTAATTATTTAGGGGTATTTCAGTCTACCCCCCTTAAGGAGACTTCGTCCCGAAGTCGTCTTTCTCGAATGATTTATAGCAACTACCCATATAGCCATGGTGCACATCTATTTGATGTGACGATCCCTAAGCGGTACAGTATAACTGAATTCATACGAAGTGTACCTATATATATATATATAACAATCGTCAACCATTCATACATCCAAGTACCTCGTAGGATACTTACATACACATTCACAACATACACATATGCGCAATGCGCAAACAACCTACCAACAAAACAAACCCGTATGCCCCGCATACAAATACACATACAGACACACATGATAATCAATTAGTACACGTATGTCCTTAAATAGGTGTATTCATAACTACCCTTATAATCCCATGATGTATATCTATGCGATATATCATTTACGCATATCGTGTTGTGCTAATACCGCACATAGCCCTTTATTGTGGCGTTAATTCAAACATATATGGATATAGGTGATCCATCAGCACCATCAATTCCTATCAGTTCTACTAATCCTGACAACCTCCCCGAGGTGTCATACCATATCACCATTCCACATTTCGTACCTAAGCGATACCCTAGGTAATCAATCTACAGGGTACAACAATATATATATATATCACAGTATCATTAAGCAAGTGCTACACCTGGGTGTAAACACGCCATTGAGTATTTCATAAAATTCATACATACGAGTGCACATCTCACTCAAACAAATCAACCACATACGCCCCGCGTACCCAACAACACCAACAAAATGAGCAAACAACATCACAACCAACATCCAAATCAACATCGTGTGCCTCGCACACCCACAAGCATACCAACAACCACATTGTATGCCCCGCATACCCACAAACTATTGTATGCCCCGCATACGAAATAAGCCAACAAACAACTGTGAACAACAAAATTCAGTGCGAACATGTGCCCAACCAAGAGGCTCTACCCCCCTTAAAAAGGGTTACGCCCCCGTACCCCACAAGTATTCTACAGCCGCTCCACAAGGAGCGCTGGATACTTGGCTCTCATAGAGTTCTCTAACTCTCATGTGGTGTTTTCACCTTTGGGGTAGATTATTCTCATATCAGAGAGATGGGTATGACTCTAGCCCCTTCGGGCTCTTAAATACATAAAGGGTGAGGCACGTATTTGTGCTCTCTCCCAAGTTCGTACTAATGGGCCCACTCACTCTATATGAGGTGCAGACCCATGAATATAGGCTCAATTTCCCTTTTCCATTACTGTGTATCCTCTTATTTGGATCACTAGCATACATTTGTATGTCTTCTCCCACTGATATTCAGCTTGAGGTATAATGTGACATTGGCTCTTGTTAGTACTTGGTGCTCTTTGCACTTGTCTTTGTAATACCAAGACGTACTAGCCTATATGTCCACGTGGATGATGATTGTCATCCGTGTCTCCTGGTGGTTTTGTTCCAGAGTAATACACTGTTGTAGTTCTTTGATACACACTCTTGTTGATATTCATCGCATCTTTCTGTATTTCTACTAGATTAATAACTGCACAAGTGCAATACCAAAACACTCAGTCCTACAGAGTGCAGAGGCGTAAACTCTCAGCAGCTAGTATCTAAAGAGTCAAATAGATAGGATGAGCGAATCATCATGTGAGTGGTACATTCCAAGTCCATTATTCTTCCTTAAGGTATCTGCTAGCATTTAGCTTGCCTCTCATCATTGCGTAGTCACGCGTTTATGTTTACATCATCGGGTAGATTTCCTCTGGATTGCAAGAACTTGCATGATCCGTATGAGGGTTCTACGTATCATTTGTCCATATAGTGGTTTCTTGTTTCTGTCTTCTGCCTCGTCATCTTCGAAGGGTCTCCTTGTCTTCACTGTGTATCGACCGCTATTCCGTGTTGTAGGTTCTTGGTTTCTCTAGCCCGTTGGTTAACTGCGGCTCTTATCGTCCATCTTCGAGGTAATCTGCATCACTGTCCGTAGTACGGAGTTGACTACTTCTCGTGTTCCTAACACTACTTGTCTACATGCATGGGGTACCGTACTGATACATTACTACTTACCTGACTAACCTATAAATAAGTCTGTCAGGCCCACATGCTCCTATCGGAGTGCGGTCATCCCATGTCTCGTTTAGTAAACTGGTAGCGTCCGTCACACGACTATGGTGAAGTATTCTATTGTCAATCTCCCTTTCGATGGATGTCCTTGTCGTAGTCCGATGTTGATTGGTCCGCAATGTTGGTTATCTTGTCGTAGGTTCTAATGTTCTAGCAGTATGGTGGTAAGGTGGTTGGAACATTATTTTTGTTCCCTGGACTCATGTCCTTAGTAACATATTAGTGGTAGCACTTAGTCGCTAACCAGTTAAACGTTGATTCGTCTGTATGGTTGTAATCGGTTTACGTAATACTGCTGCTGAGGTGGCAATGTCAGTTCTCCTATCTCGATCTCCATGAGTATATACATAATTATTTCCTCCAGGTTTAATCATTATCATATCTTATCTATGCTTCCCGATACGGCGTGGGGTAAGATTTTATACTTAGGTATTTATATGTGTTCACTCTCGTTTTATTGGGTGTATTGTAGATTGCATGCTTGCTTGAGCAATTTGGCTCTTCACTTCCCAACCATTCTCATTGATGGTACTGCATCCCCAAGGGTATGCCACTTCTCATAAGATTAGGTTTGTCCATTAGGACTAAACATTTATCACTATTAGTGATTAGTATTACATGCTGGTATATATCCCTGGTGTTCAAGTAGTAAGTAATGTCTTTGTTGTTACTTATTGTTTAGTGCTAGTTACTTGTAACTGCAGTTATTTGTATTTCAAGTGCGCGGTTTGGCGCCTGTTAATAAGTCATGATTGTTATTCACATTGTTTACGGTATGTACCGTAGCTCCATTGTTTCATTATATTAACTTAGGCATTGTTGTGTTAGTAATATACCTGGAAAGGTAACTGGAGTCGGTGTTCCCGGTCTCCTGAGCTTATGCCCCCTTATTTGTACATTAGGTACTTGCTCATTTACGCTATTTAGCGTTTGGTTTGTGTGTTCTGTAATATCGATTTAGGTGGTTCGTTGATTCAATTTACACATTCATTCATCACTGACAGTCGTCACAGTAGTAAACGACATGTCTTCTACATATTTTGATATTTATCATTTTCTTTACATGGCGGGACGCCTATGGCGGTAGCCCTTCTTCTACTCAAAACTTGTTTGATAATCAGTATGATTCTGACAATACCTATAAACTTAATCTTGATGTTGATTAGTTGTAATTGTACATAACAGTATATGGCACTCCTTGGTAAAGGTAGTGCTCAGAGGTGGTAATTATTCACGCGTTCAGCGTTGATTCGCGTTCGTTGTTGCGAAGGTATTGGTAATAGCCGTATTACGGTAGAGTTGTTCTTTTCACTCTTGGTCCATCTGTGGACTGATATATTTTTCTAATTCTCTTGTGTTCATCATGTGTTGGCGTATGCATGAGTATAGTTGGTAAACTATAAGTTACATTTATTATATGTGTTTAATTATGTATTGGCAATATTGTAGTAATGGAAAAATATCAGGAGTTGATGGAAATAGGAATTTTGATGTATATGCCTTTCGGCAATAATATAGTTTTTATTAAAGGTATGGGTTAAGATATTTAATGAGAGAATGACGTTTATAAACTAAGGTTAATATAAAATAGACCTTAGGAATTATAAATATGTGTCCTGAAACGTGACAAGATATTAAGATAAAGTTCTTAATATAAGTTGCATAATATAATGCATCAAATCGAATAATCATCTTACATTAAGATGATGATGAAAATGTGACATAAGATATAAGAGAATAAATCATGAGATATAAATGTAAGTGAATAAATGTCAATACTGCGCATACTATATAATTGGAAACTGTATGGCAGCGATCGTTATACGATCGTGTTCTCTTCATGGTTTTATTTGTATGATTTATATATATATATATAACGTAAGTTAATCGTAAGTTTCCTTTGCTAGTTGTTTGTAACTAGGATACTGCAGTTTTGTTTATCCGTACTATAATTAATGTTGGCAACTGTGAAGAGTTTCAGGAGTCATACGACTCTGGTGTGATCAGCACCAGTGTTGCACTAACCTTTCACCCCAATTTGTGGTTGGTTTTCCCTTGATCCCCGGGAATCAGGTTTCACCGTCCACTTCCAATTCAGCCATTTAATGTTTGTTAATTAAATTATGGTATCTTGGCTCTCAGCTGTGTCATTTGACTCATCTTGTTGATAGTTATAATTGTAATGGGCTGGTGTGCCATTTCTATTGCGTTATTGGACTCGTCGGTCCTTCAGAGGTTGTAGGCCTCGTATCTTAGAGGTTTATTGTAACAATTGTAGTTATGTAGTTATACTAGAGGTGTACAATTGTTTGGTGATTATTAGTCGTACCATAGGTCTACGCAGTTTACAGTATTCGTTGTACGATAATAGCAGTGGTAACTGCAGTAGTAATTATTTGCAGCACTTGCAGTGGCAAGTGCGCGGGGTAGACGAAATTATTAGTATATTGTTCAAATCAGCGCTTGCAGTTGCAAGCGCACCATGCAAGTAGAGTTGTCGGTTTCCGACTTGTTTGCCTCACTGCTGCATTGGTTGTTTAAGTACTGTTAGAAAGGTTGTTCATGAATAAGAAGATATTTGGATTTGGGAAATTTTCCTGACCACATTGTCATTAGAATAATCAAGTCCTCCATCACATTAGATTTATAATAGCGTAAACATTTGGACTTGTCTCCCTACAGGTACCGCCACGACAGGGTTCTAGTGTCACAGTATTGTGTGCACACAAGTTTAGGATTGAAGTTGAACATTTCAGGACGGTATTCTCACAAAGTTCTTCCACGTTCTCTAGATAACTTCTTTTACAGTTTGGTGGCTAAAGGTCCCATTACGGGCGTCGGTCTCGCAGGGTTCATGGTGCTCCCGGTCCGCTTGCCCTGATGTTATAGTAGTAGTGGCGCTCGCCTCTGGCAGTGCCTAATGATACGGCGCTTGGTCGACCATGGAGGTATGACATTGAGGTTGTATTAGTGTTACAGGAGCAGGAATTATTCATTCGCTGCGAGAGTGTTTAGACAGTCTGTTGGCTTAGTAGCCCTTTTCCTATATTCGGGGATTATATTTCTTAGTTGTATTATACTCATTGGGTTGTGGCGGGAGGGGTACTGTCGGCGGTAGTTCGTACTGGACTTCCACATGGAAGTGGACTGTCGCCAATGTACTCATGACGATTGTGTCTCCTCCTGGCTGAGCTCTCAGCTGGACCTTATCAGGGGTAATATTCCCGGGCCTTTATGCCCTTGGTCAGCTTCCTGGCTCACACCACCACTAGATGTCGGTATTACCGCTCGTTTTCTCAATAACACACCATAATGCAATTAACTCATTTACGTGCCCCATGGGCTAACACTTGCAGGCCAAAGGCTCTGCCAACACCTAATTTCATTAAGACACAGACGTTTCGTACCTCACAAACGTTTCCCAAGTTTTCCAAATCCTAAGCTCACTGTCTTAACCTAGTATCTCGTCATCAGAGCGGTACTCCGCTCTGATACCACTTTTGTAACACCCCTCATAACAATTCGTAATAGTCACTCACGTGAACAGGAAATAAACGTCTCACAGCGGAAGTGATTACAGTAATAGAACTCACATGGGTGTTACTTGCCACCACTCGCCCATACGAGTGATGTAGCAGTACAACATCTTAACAAAATTAAACTTAAAATACAATCCGCAGTGACAACGAGATACCACCTACATTTCTATCTAAGTATCAAAGTACAACTACTGTGAGCATTCTAAACATGATCTAACTCTTACAACCCCTTTCCAGTGGAATCATTTAATATATAACGAGGTATGGACGGTAAATCCAAAATCAACAATGTCCTAACTACCCAATCCCGCACTTCGGCTTCAACGTGTTCAGCACCTGCACAATAAGTGTAGCATCAGCGATAGACGCTGAGTATGCCGGATCTGGACCCTATTGGTCACTTGTCATTTTTAACCGTCTTGATATTAGATTGATTTCATGCTTTGTCATTTTACAGATATGATAAATACTGTAACAACATGCATGATTATATAATCATTCATCCAATCCAAACAGTCATATATGGATATACACATTACTGTCATACATCATACGATACAATGGTATAGAGAACTCATTCATCGTATGTAACATCATCACATAGCACATCACTCGGCCCTCCGGGCCTTCACATATCGTTTGTTTAGGTTAGCACAGTCGGGCGTCAGTTAGGACAACCCGAAATATATTCACTTGGACAGTAGTCCCACGTACACACAAAGGTGCTCACTGCCCTGATCATCCGAAGACTCTGGGACTTATTCACTTTGCCTTTGTAAAGGCGTCCATTTAGGTGGCCAAGGGCCTGGTGCCAACGGTAGCACACTCCGCCTGACGATCTATCTAGGCTCGATCAGGATTTAACTAGGGAAAACCCGATACGGGATATCCCAAGAGATCTCTACGCGCGACCAGCAGCCAGTGACTGTCTGGATTAAGGTACATCATCACATTCATTCACACTCCACTGTTAGCTTGTTAGTTAGATAGTCAGTTACAGTTTTTTTTGTTATGGAGTACATCACTTAATTGTTGGCTGCCCTATGGGTCTTACGCATGCCTAGAATTATTCTAGGTAACATTCACGTTTGAGTCAAAGCTCTAGAGACCGACAATGTCGTGTCCCGTTCCTAAGTATTTTACTTAGGTTATAAATACATACTTGTAATACTTAGCGCATTAGGTCAGACAACAGTGGTCACAACACACATTTCGCATATGTAGTTTTATATAAGTCGATCTATAGTCGACGTAATATTAGTCCCGTAGGACGTTCGTGCATAAATAAATAATGCAATGAACATAACTACACATCATACACATACATCACATACATACATCACATACATAAATTCACACATGTTATTTATCAAACAAATCCGAGCCCGAGGAATTCCTCAGGACAACTCGGATCAAATCCCTTTACATACCGTACACCGTAGACTAGATTCGTGCAGTGCAGACCACTAGAGCTTTCGAGCGCGTACGTCGGGAATGCGATCTAGTAATACGAGGAACACTAAGCGTCAATCCATGTGACAGCACAATTCGGTATTTCCGAACAACGTTTGAAATCCTAGTACTATGTCCCCCGACTTAACATTGTTATTAGTTAAAATATCGTCATTAATATTTATAAATCCCTTACTCGTTGTGTGAGTTAATACTCGGTTTACATTAGAGCACGAAGCCCCGCGTTATACACTTATGATACTTCACTAGGTTTATTTATCATACCAAAGTCTTATACTAACTTTGGTATTTTATGTCGTTGTAACTATAGTGTATAATTTATTTCTTGACACGTGTTTATATGCATATGTATGCATTTAGCATAACGGTTTGAATAACTTCATCCTTAGCCACATAATATTAGTTGTGTTACATTTGTTCTATAACGTTATACGGTACGACATTTATGTGTCACTAGACTTTATTACATGTGGCTTGGCAACTTAGGAATGTATCAACAATGGTATACACATGTGCCACATTTGAGCTCCTTTATTATATACTTTCATCACTCACAAAACTACCACATAACTTATAATATATAGGAGGTATTTAATTTTACACCACCAAAAACCTTGTGGTAAAATATAACCCAAGGTTGTTCACATTGTTTAGTTATGGGTACATAGGTATATACGTGTCAGATTTCATTTCCTCCACGTCACAAAATCACTACCCCACCATATTAATTATAGATTGGAGTACCCAGATCTGTATTACAAACTAACCTCCCACTGCAATTCACTTGAACAGAAGAAGACATGATCTCAGAATTTGGAGATCATGCTGATGTGGTCTTTTTTTTTGTCTCTGTTAAGTCGTATGTTTGATTGCAGAATTACCACAGAATGTATCCACCTAATTTACTCCTTTAGCAGTACTTTGGGTTCACTCTTTATTCATTTCTACCCTTAATATCCCTCTGTCACAGGGTTATACAGAAGTCACAACATTGTTGAAATCTGAAATCACAAACTGGAGCATCTTTTTGCTTTGTTTTCTGTCTGTTTTATAAACTGAATTGTAACTCCCTCCAAAATGTTTACACTCCTAGTTAAATCAATTAAAAGACTCTACGTTCATTCTCAACCCAAAGAGTAACATACACACCTCTGAGAAGAACCTTACTCTACACTTGAAGCTAGACAGCTGAAACTAAAACCTGCAAGATTAACCTGATTAACTTCTCATCAATTCCCTTCTGCTGTTCACTAATCTATCTTTCGATCTTTTCACCAACCTGGTTGCCCACCTTACTAAGTGCATTACCAGGTTTTGATTTCGAAACAGCCCCTAATTTATCTGGGCAACCTCACTGATCATCCCTTACAGAAACAGAACTGTAACCACCACTGCACAACAGAAACCGATATGCTTCCTTTGATTTCTTTGTTTACTGATTGACTTCCAATCTACCCCAATTGCTTCCATCACTTAGTCATATGTTTAAATACAGTTCCAACTTTAAAACAAACCAACACAGCCAGGACAATGCCTCAGGAACTCTTTATACAGAACTGAAATACTACAACACTCAGTGGCACGATGGGTCCTTTCCTCTTCTGTTTTTTTTGTGTTATCAACCTGTCTTTCAACTCATCTCAAAGTATCACTTACTTAACCCAGTGTCTGGCAATGTTTGTAAATCCAACTACCAAGACAACCCTATTAAACCCACTAATGTAATTCATATACTGAAATCGAGAGGAAGCTGAAATACTGAAGTTCAAGACCTGATAGCTTCTCTTTTATTTGCAGTTTGTTCACGTTTCTTGTTTGCGTTTTCCTCAGATTGTTTAGCTATCTAAGTAAGCATCATGGTACAGTTTTGACCTCAAAACAGTTTTACCAGCACAATGTTTAAACTCATTAAAGAGTGACGTACCGAAAGATCAGAATTGCCAAACCGCATTCAAGACTGGTATCTGTTCCTATCTGTTTTATTCACAGTGAGTTTACGGTCTGTTTTCTTTCTTATTTATGTGTTTACATACTTAGTTAAGTGGTTTAGTTAGGTTCTAAGTTCCTGAACCACCTAAGATCATCCCTTTAAGCTCTCTACAACTTGTTATACTGCAACTGGAGGTATTTTTCTGGTATTGAAATCAAAACAGAAACGGGTAAGTGTTTCTTGCTTCTTTCCCTGTCTGTCTTTTATTTGGTTACACTTCTTCCAACCCCTTACCTATTCAGCTAATGATTCATGTAGATTTCAGACTCAAAACAACTCCAACAACACCCTTATTGCAGACACATAACCAACAGAAATGAATAGTAAGGAGCTGGTATTGAAATAGAAATATGAGATCACAACTGGTAAGAACTGGAACTGATAAGTATAGTTGAAATAGGTGTTCTCTGTTTCTGATTTGCTTTTCTGCTTACCCATTTGACACTCATCCCCATCCTAATTGTTTTAGCTATCAAGATAAGTGGGTTTTTTTCTTGTCTTAACTTGAAACAATCATTAACAATATGGGTTAGCTACCTAACTGTGACAGAAACAGAAAATTTGCACTAGTTGCATCTGTTTCTGATCACTTCTTTTTAGTTATTATTCGTGTGTGTAATTATTTTTTTTGATCAAGATTCAGTTAGAGGTAGCTCACCACTTAAACTTTGGTTGTTCCCTTGGGTTGATTCTTGGCGCACATGAACTTCACAGCACCGTGATCGTCTTGACTACACTGGAACAGTTTGCTCAGAGATCAAAATTTATGCTAACTCAGAGAGGGAGACACAGTGGAATTACTGAGACAGGTATGGACTTTACCTTCCTTTATTTTTTTTTTGAGAATGGTACAACAAGGAAGAATGACTTGGTCTTGCTCCTTCACCAAGCTGAGTACTATCTACTGTCATCTACATGAGAAGAGACAGAAAGGAAGAAAAAGGACTCAGGGCTGGCTGTGGCTGTAACCGGTACAACCGTGAGTGAAAAATATGGTGAAGCTCACGTAAGAAATAAAAACAGGGAACAGAAACTGTTGCATGCTGGGTTTATTACTGTAACAGAGGGGAGTTCAAGCTTGGGTTCGTGTGGTCTTACCTTGCGAAAACAAGGAAGCTAACTTCCCTTCCTTCTCTGCTTTCAACCGAATTTTCCCACTGTTCAAGCTCGCAGTAGCGGTCTTTGCTGCTGGGTGTATATACTCACGGTTTAGCTCTTGAAAATGCGAAACTCATGGAAGAACAGTGAGTAAGGTTTAAGCTTGGAAACTCACCTAACTACTGAGCAGCAGTTCTGGAGATCGTGGGCAGCTCTCGGTGGGAGTTGAAGCAGGCGAAGGTACTGAAAGAGGATGAGGAGAAGGTAATCGATCATAATGAAGTAAGTATGGTCGTTGGTCTGTGTGAGTGCTGTATGGGAATCTTCAGGAGGGATGGGTATTTTGGAAAACAATTCCCTTGTTACCTGAAAGTATGTGGTAATCTGGAGAATAATGCAGTCTGTCGTATGGAAGTTTGAAATGGTTGAATTTGAGGCGTTCATTTCCGAGGGGAATGTCAGGTGATTCACTTTCATTTCTGTAGCTTAAGTATATGACTACTAAATAAAGGTCGTGGGTAGTTTATACCGAATTTGAGCACAGCTCAAGCGGTTAAGGTTTCGGGATAGGTATGAGAGGTCTCGGGTTTGAATCCCGGTTAGAGCATAACTGCTCTTTTATTTTTTTCAGCCTTATTATGCCTATTTATTGCATATAATTGACTTGTATCAACATGTCACGTTATTAGTTGTATGTACAATTATATATACGACTAATTGTTATGTCGCGACGTTGATTAAACCTTCATACGGTTCCGACTATTTTTATTCGTCATGTTTTAACTATATGTTTCCGGTCATAGCGTTACCAATTATATGTACAACGTTATGATTTTGTAACGTTATATATATATATGTACATATATACGTACGTGACCGTGTTAATGTTGTTCGTTCATACTTTAATGTAGTAATCATACATTTAAATAACGTTTAATTATTTAGGGGTATTTCAT
The DNA here is from genome assembly GCA_023374045.1 of Limonium bicolor. NCBI lineage: Eukaryota > Viridiplantae > Streptophyta > Magnoliopsida > Caryophyllales > Plumbaginaceae > Limonium > Limonium bicolor. The sequence goes on from CM041780.1 coordinate 155,684,408, forward strand.
GCTCTCTCGTAAATTGGTGTTATCATAGGATGATAACATTGCGCTTCTGGAATATTCTCATTGATGATATAAAGAGAAGCAAGTAATGTGTTTCAAGTGTAAGATGTAGGAGCATGGGACACGTGATTTCAACCTTGAATTCAGTCAAGGCTACTGCCATACATTATGTGATCTCAAAATGAAAATAGTATGATGAACTGAACACACTTTAGAAGCTTTTATATATAGCTAAGTGCACTAATTGCATTGCATATGTTATCTGTGTGGCTGTTGTTTTAAATATTAAGCCGTCAGAAAATCATTAAAGAAACCCGGTCCATAGAGGACTTAATCAAGGCAAGATACGCTTAAGAAATGACTAACCTTTCGTTGGATCAACAATATTGGATGTTTAAAAGATGTGGAATAGGGTAAGTTTATTTCTTCACTTCCCTTCCATTACAAAATAGGTATGTACAAATAGATATCTTCACTCCCTTCAGTACAAATAGATTGTTATTAAGAATATGTTTGACAACTTTTTAAAAAACTCCCTCCGTTCATTAATATCTGTCATTTTAGGATGTGATTCTTGTTCAAAAATATCTGTCATTCTAGCTTTTTGACACACTTCTTTCCACTTTTACCCCTACTATTCAATATAAAATTAATTATTATCTAAATGGAAAAGTAAAAAAGTAGGGGCACATGCGTCATTGTCCTACTTTTCTTAATAAGTGTGCAAGTTTCTAAAATGACAGTTATTGTTGAAGAGGGAGTACATTTTTACATGTATATGATGATACACTAAAATGATAATATGAATCATTAGTTTTGATATTATGATTCATTAAAGTTGATATTATCATCATTAACTAATAAGTAGTGAATTAATTACAAATTTCAAAACTGATTAAAAATCATTATTGTTTTGTAGTGTATTATTATTGTTGTATGGTGTAATTATACCTTATATGGTGAATCATGTACTTTTCATACATACCAAATATTATTTGTGTTATATTATTGTTAATTTTTTTATTTTTATATGTACGTTGATACACTAAAATGATGATAAGATCATAAATTTGATATTATGATTCATTAATTAATAAGTAGTGAATTAGATCTCAAACTTTAGAATCGATAAAAAATCATTATTTTTTGTAGTGTATTATTATTGTGACGGTGTATTTTAAACCTTCTATGGTGAATCATGTATTTCATACATACCAAATATTGTTTTGTGTTGCATATGGTTTAAATTTTTTATTTTAATATGTTTGCAATGATGCACTAAAATGAAGATATGATTCATTATTTTGATATCATGATTCATTAAAATCGATATTATGATTATTAACTACAAGTGGTGAATCTATTGTTTTATGTTATATTATTATCATTTTTATGATGTATTATAATTATTTTATGGTGTATTATTATTTGTATGTTGCAATTTAAGTTTGTATATGATGGATCACATATTTTCTTGATATACCAACTCATAAACAAATATTGAATCATTATTGTTATTTGTGTTTATTATTTTTGTTGTGTGATGTATTTTAAGCTTTATACGGTGAATCATAAGTTTTGCTGATATGTGGCAAATGTATACATGCAACTAATATAAATTTTAAAACTTGTCAAAACATATTCAGGTTTGGTCTTGTTTTGAAGAGTTTGAATTTAGATGAACATTGGTGCATTTTTTTTTAATTTTGGACATGTATTTTAAAAATATAACAATTTAAAGTAATATAACAAAAGACAGCCCAGACAGCTTCTAATCGGAGCTGACTAGGACTGCCACCCTCATTTGGGCTGCACCATGATAGGTGCGGATAGCCCGCAGCATCTACGCTATGATACGATGCTGCAGTCTACCCGTACCCATATTGTGCAGCTCTAGTGATTTGACAGTCCCAGACAACTGCTGATTGGACTGTTTTTTTTTTTTTTTGCTGACTGGACTGTATTTTTATTATTAACTTTAAATGGTTATAACTTTTAATATATAAGTCCAAAATGAAAAAAGTTATATCATTGTTCATCTAAATTCAAGCTCTTCAAATAAGACCAGTCATGAATATATTTTGACAACTTTGAAGAAAATTATTTTTACATGTATATGATGAAACACTATAATCATAATATGATTCATTAGTTTTGATATTATGATTCATTAAAATTGATATTATGATTCATTAACTAAAAATGGGAAATTAGATAACAACTTCAGAACCGATAAAAATTATTATTGTTTTGTCGTGTATTATTATTGTTGTATGGTGTATTTTAAACCTTATATGGTGAATCATGTATTTTTCTTACGCACCAAATATTGTATGTGTTGTATTATTTTTTACATTTTTTATTTTTATATGTTACTAATGTTACACTAAAATGATGTTATGATTCATTACATTTGATATTAGGATTCATTAAAATTGAAATTATGATTCATTAACTAATAAGTGGAGAATTAGATAACAAACGTTGGAATCGATAAAATCCTTATTGTTTTGTAATGTATTATTATTGTTTCGTGGTTTATTATTATTATATTATTATTATTATTATTATTATTATTATTATGTTTTGTGGTTTTTATTATTTTTTGTGGTTTATTATTATTATTATTATTATTTGTTATGTATTTTAAGTCATGTGGTCAATCTTATCTTCTTGACATACCCATTTTAAAACAAATAATGAATCATTATTGTTTTGTAGTGTATTCTTATTGATGTATGGTGTATTTTAAACTGTATATGGTGAATCAAGTATGGTTGATATCTACATATATATACAAGTAAATAATTTAAATTTTAAAGTTGTCAAACATATCCATGTATGGCAATTCTTGTTTTGAAGAGCTTGAATTTAGATGGACAATGGTGTAACTTTTTTTCATTTTGAACTTATATTTTAAAAGTTACAACCAATTGAAGTTAATATAGTAAAAAGGTAGTCCAGTCAGCAAAACAGTCCAGTAAGCAGCTGACTGTATTGCCAAATGGATAGGATTGCACCAAGCAGTAAGCGGCTTGCCCGCAACGTCGACGTACTGTTAGATGAATAATGGTGTAATTTTTCATTTTAGACTTATATTTAAAAAGTTACAACCACTTTTGTAAAAAAATAAAAAAGTAGTAACTCATCAACCCAGTCACAGCTGACTAGGACTGTCAACTCACTCGACCACATGATAATGTATGGGGGTCGTTGCCCTATCGACCTCAAGTATAAATTTAAAGACAATCATGTAAGCTTTTTATTTTGAGTGAGATTAATTCCAAGAGAATAGACATTTGTCAATGCTTTATTTGCTCTTTTTTCTCAATCCTTTGGTGGACCCCACAACTACTCTTACAACAAACAACACTATCCTGCTGAGTTTAGTGGAACCTAGCATCTATAGTGGTACAAATTCAACTCTTTTGTGTCAGTAAAAAATTAAACAAAACTATTCACCCATATTGTCTTTCATCGTTTCTTATTTAAGGAATACTCTACAACAAATTCTATTGACTATGATATGATCCTGCAACACTAATAACAATCCTAATATAATACTGACGTAAAGATAGTAGATGAGAGGAGTGAAAATGTTAAGAAACTCTACTAGAGATTGAAGATTATTAGTTTTTGGGAAAATTCATAATATGCCACTAATTTTTTTTTAATTCATGATATACCCCTTTTTTGAAACTTGTCCCTCATACGCCACTAAAATATTTTGAAATTCACCAAATACCATGATTTGGTAAATAACATTAATTGTGTCCTAGAAAATGACCTATTACCCCTGACAATTTTATTTTTAATTTTTTGATCTTCTAAAGTTATTGTTTTTTATAACAGACTATTTTTTTTTTATTTTTTTAAAGTTCACAATATACCCCCGTTTTTATAAAGAAGTTTACAAAATGCTCCTATTTTTTTTACAAAAAAAATCACAATATGCCACTATTTTTATAAAAAGTTAACAATATGCCCCTGTTTTTGTACAAAAAGTTCACAGTATGCCCCTATTTTCCTTTTAAGTTGTTGTAACAACTAGTTTTCTATTCAAACAGAAAGCCATACTACAATTGTATGACTTGTGGTTTCTTTCAACGGTGGACACTCGTGATGCAGGATCGATACAACCCTCATTCTAAAGTAAGACACACTTTCAAATAAACACAAGCTCATCAGCTGTAGTATGCCCTGCCACTAAGTGTTCTTGTGTGACACTTTGAAAGTGTGTCTTACTTTAGGATAAAGATTGTATCGATCCTGCATCACTGGTGTCCACCATTGAAAGAAACCACAAGCCCAACAGTTATAGTCAACCCGATTTCAACCTGTAACCCGAACTTTATATATATATATATATATGGTAATGAGTCTAAGGCTGTCCATTAGGTTCGGTCAATTCAGTTTTGACCGAAAATCATTTTTTTTCGGTTTTTATTAACCATAATTTTTAACCGTATTTTATATTACCGTTATACGGTTAACCGAATAGTTGTTCGGTTTACGGTTTTGATATAATCACAATTTGGTTAACATCGTTTTGACCTCATTCTGCTTGTTTAGTTTTAGGGTTAGACCGGTTTGTCCAAAATCCATTCTTCTCTTCTCGTCGGCTCGCGACTTCACTCTCGTTTGTCTGAGTCGTCTCTCTCAGAACTCACTCAGCCAGTCTCCTCGAACATCCATCTTCTTGTTCTTCCACCGTTCCACTTTCACGGTTTCACGCCTCCCAGTCCCAGTCAGACCCAACTCTAGTCTCCTGTGGCGACGGCGTGATTCATAAGGGCGAGTCGGCGACGGCGTCCACCTTCTTCATCCTCTTCCACGAACGGCGGCGGCGTGAGTGACGGTGAGAGATTCAGTCAATCCTGACATCAGAGCTCCCTCAACCTCCACTTCTTTGGTATTCTTCAATTCTAATTTCTATGGCTTCCTCTGTTCTACATGTTACGGGGTAAAATGAAAAACTTATTCTACGATCATAAATTGGATAATTAGCTCTAGATCGCTCAAACTTCAATTTTTAGCTAGTTCCAGTACCTAGTTTTGGTGTGCGTTTCTCACCTAAACTTTCCTTATTATTTCATATTTTACGTTTGGTTTCAGAAAGGTGGATTTTCCAATGAAATTACAAAAATTGAGTCTTTAGATTGACGATTAACTTATTATTAGAAGGGTTCTTGCTGATTGTGTGTTTTATGGGCTTACTCTGGTAACTGTTGGTACACTCGGCCCCCGATTTATTTCGCTGAATACATTTGCTCTCTCGTAAATTGGTGTATCATAGGATGATAACATTTTGCGCTTCTGGGAATATTCTCATTTGATGATATAAAGAGGAAGCAAGTAATGTGTTTCAAGCGTAAGATGTAGGAGCATGGGACAACGTGATTTTCAACCTTGAATTCAGTCAAGGCTACTGCAATACATTGTGTGATCTCAAAATAAAAATAGTATGATGAACTGAACACACTTTAGAACTTTTATATAAGCTAAGTGCACTAATTGCATTGCATATGTTAATCTGTGTGGCAGTTTGTTTTTAAATATTAAGCCGTCAGAAAATCATTAAAGAAACCCGATCCATAGAGGACTTAATCAAGGCAAGATACGCTTAAGAAATGACAAACCTTTCGTTGGATCAACAATATTGGATGTTTGAAAGATGTGGAATAGGGTAAGTTTATTTTCTTCACTTACCTTCCTTGCATTACAAAATAGGTATGTACAAATAGGTTATTCTTCACTTCCCTTCAGTACAAATAGATTGTTATTAAGAATATGTTTTGACAATTTTTTTAAAAAAATATTTTTCCATGTATATGATGATACACTAAAATGATAATATGATTCATTATTTTGATATTTGATTCATTAAAGTTGATATTATCATTCATTAACTAATAAGTAGTGAATTAATTACAAATTTCGAAACTGATAAAAAAATCCTTATTGTTTTGTAGTGTATTATTATTGTTGTATGGTGTATTTATACCTTACATGGTGAATCATGTACTTTTCATACATACTAAATATTATTTGTGTTATATTATTGTTTAATTTTTTTATTTTTATGTACGTTGATACACTAAAATGATGATATGATTCATTACATTTGATATTATGATTCATTAATTAATAAGTAGTGAATTAGATATCAAACTTTAGAACCGATAAAAAATCATTATTTTTTTGTAGTGTATTATTATTGTTGTACTGTGTATTTTAAACCTTCTATGGTGAATCATGTATTTTTCATACATGCCAAATATTGTTTTGTGTTGCATTATTGTTTAAATTTTTTTAGTTTAATATGTTTGCAATGATATACTAAAATGAAGATATGATTCATTAATTTTGATATCATGATTCATTAAAAGATATTATGATTTATTAACTAACAAGTGGTGAATAATTATTGTTTTATGTTATATTATTATCATTTTTATGATGTATTATAATTATTTTATGGTGTATTTATTATTTGTATGTTGCAATTTAAGTTTTATATGATGGATCACATATTTTCTTGATATACCAACTCATAAACAAATATTGAATCATTATTTTATTTGGTGTATTATTATTGTTGTGTGATGTATTTTAAGCTTTATACGGTGAATCATAAGTTTTGCTTATATGTGCAAATGTATACATGCAACTAATATAATTTTTAAACTTGTCAAAACATAGTAATGTTTGGTCTGTTTTGAAGAGTTTGAATTTAGATGAACATTGGTGCAATTATTTTTTATTTGGACGTATATTTTAAAACTTATACCAATTTAAAGTTAATATAACAAAAGACACCCAGACAGCTGCTAACCGGGCTGACTGGGACTGCCACCTCATTTGGGCTGCACCATGATAGGTGCGGATAGCTCGCAGCATCTACGCACTGATACGATGCTGCAGTCTATCCGTACCCACTTGTGCAGCCTAGTGATTTGACAGTCCCAGTCAACTGCTGATTGGACTATTTTTTTGTCTGACTGGACTGTCTTTTTATTATATTAACTTAAATGGTTATATTTTTTAATATATAAGTCCAAAATGAAAAAAATTTATATCATTGTTCATCTAAATTCAAGCTCTTCAAATAAAGACCAGTCATGAATATATTTTGACAACTTTGATGAATTTTTTTTACATGTATATGATGAAACACTATAATCATAATATGATTCATTTGTTTTGATATTATGATTCATTAAAATTGATATTATGATTCATTAACTGGAAATTAGATAACAATCTTCAGAACTGATAAAATTAATTATTGTTTTGTCGTGTATTATTATTGTTGTATGGTATATTTCAAACCTTATATGGTAAATCATGTATTTTTCTTACGTACCAAATATTGTTTTGTGTTGTATTATTTTTACATTTTTTATTTTATATTTTACTAATGTTACACTAAATGATGTTTTATGTATTCATTAATTTGATATTAGTGATTCATTAACATTGTATTATGATTTTTCATTAACTAATAAGTGGAGAATTAGATGACAAACTTTGGAACCGATAAAATCATTATTGTTTTGTAATGTATTATTATTGTTTTGTGGTGTATTATTATTATTATTTATTGTTTTGTGTTTATTATTATTATTATTATTATTATTATTATATTATTATTATTATTGTATTTTTAAGTCATGTGGTCAATCTTATCTTCTTGACATACCCATTTTAAAACAAATAATGAATCATTATTGTTTGTAGTGTATTCTTATTGATGTATGGTGTATTTAAACTGTATATGGTGAACCAAGTATGGTTGATATCTACATATATATACAAGTAAATAATTTAAAATTTTAAAGTTGTTAATACATATCCAAGTATGGTAATTCTTGTTTTGAAGAGCTTGAATTTAGACACACAATGGTGTAACTTTTTTTCATTTTGAACTTATATTTTAAAAGTTACAACCAATTGAAGTTAATATAGTAAAAAGGTAGCCGAGTCAGCAAAACAGTCCAGTAAGCAGCTGATTGTATTGCCAAATGGACAGGAATGCACCAAGCAGTAAGCGGCTTGCCCGCAACGTCGACGTACTGTTAGATGAATAATGGTGTAATTTTTCATTTTAGACTTATATTTAAAAAGTTACAACCACTTTTGTAAAAAAAATAAAAAAGTAGTAACTCATCAACCTAGTCAACAGCTGACTAAGACTGTCAACTCACTCAACCACATGATAATGTATGGGGCTCGTTGCACTATCGACCTCAAGTATAAATTTAAAGACAATCTTATTATGTAAGCTTTTTATTTTGAGTGAGATTAATTCCAAGAGAATTGGCATTTGTCAATGCTTTATTTGCTTTTTTTCAATTCTTTGGTGGACCCCACAACTACTCTTACAACAAACAACACTATCCTGCTGTGTTAGTGGAACCTAGCATCTATAGTGGTACAAATTCAACTCTTTTGTGTCAGTAAGAAATTAAACAAAACTATTCACCCATATTGTCTTTCATCGTTTCTTATTTAAGCATACTCTAACAACAAATTATATTGACTATGATATGATCCTGCAACACTAATAACAATCCTAATATAATACTGATGTAAAGAGAGTAGATGAGAGGAGTGAAAATGTTAAGAAACTCTACCAGAGATTGAAGATTATTAGTGTAACACCCCAACTACAACAACACACTTAACTACACATTGCAGCGGAAATCACAACTCATAACATCACTTAACTCTTGGGTGCTACACGCCGTTAACCACCCACGTGGCTAACAAGGCTAACATGCATACATTGTACCGGTCTGATGGACTAAACTCCCGAGCGACTACACATTAATCTCGTTCCATGTCCAACAATCATTATACACTTACATTACAACTGTACCGAGTATTTACCAACTAACGCCGATTCAATTTCGGTCTTACTACACCTACAATACCTACACAATTTATATGACTACCCACATACAAACGACTACCCCGTCCTACTCTCAAACGGCTTCCAGTTCCTTGTACCTGAAACAGGAAAGAGAAGAAAGGGTGGCCCCCCAGGGGCTCAGCACCTTTGCTGGTATGGTAATCCCGCAGCCCGCATGCTACCGGGCCACGCACAACTATTTGTCGTCTTAGCATGCGGTTGATTATATTAAGACATGCATGGTAAAACTAAACACATAAAACATTCACGAACATACATCACACACCAACATAGCAACATACTCCACGCAACATCATGCACAAAACTTACTACCATTTTTCTTAAAGAACATACACTTTACTTAGGATGTGCCGGGGTAATATAAGCCCGAGCACACCATACATACACTTACTTCACTTAGGTGTGGCGGCCTCAATATAGGACCGATCGCACCATACACAATTTCCCCTAGCTCCAATAATGATGAGTTAGGTAAGCCTTGGTTAAGCTTTTGGGTGGTTGTAATTCAAGAGGGAAAACAACCATAACATAAAGAGAGGGGGTCGAAGTGAACATAGGCATCAACACCCTAACAACATTACACATAATTTCCTCCCTAGCCCGATTGGAGGTCGGGTAGGTAAGCCTTGGCTAAGCTAGTGGGAGGTTGAAATCCAAGAAGGGAAACAACCCTAACATAACAGAGTGGGAGTTAATTCACATATATACATCAACTCCCAAACAACACGCACGACCGGAACGACCGGATTCCTCACCCCCCATAATATATACATATTAGTTAGAAGTTCCTTTATGGAACATATTACATACATACACCTTTTGGTGTTACAAGTTTAGTTAATCACACTCAAGGGATGTATCATCCCATTCGACAAGCATGGACAACAACATTGGTTAAACAACGATACATTAAGCAAAGGCCACACCCAACGCACATATCCACAATATACAACTAAGGCACGGATAGCCGTAGTTAGTACGTTCCCGTAGGTTGGGTCGTTTAATCCGAATACCGATCTCTTATGTGACCCTAGAGTCGGTTAGCTATGGTTTAACACATAATTAAGGTTAAACGGTATCGGAATTATTTACGCCACATTAATGAATTACTATAAACTCATTTCATGCTTTATCTTGCAAGGTGGCAAACACACAGAAAAACAAGTTGGCATACAAGCCGGTGTAATCCGGTAGGACACAGGTTGCAAGAAAACCATACCTGTCACCGGGGGTTCACTCTAACGTGCCATCACATGTTCCTCGACAAATCTTTGAACAACTGATAACATTCCATTTACTTTCATTAACATCGGGGTAACTTGATTGTTTAAAGTTTAAAGCTCATGACTTACTCCCGTTAAGTAGTTTTATAACTTCACATTTTTATTACAACTTACCACCCACTCAATTGCCATTATAACTCACTTAACATGTCTTTAACAACCTTATAACATCATTACTCATCAATCCCCATCATTGGATATCATTTTCTAACTTTAAACAAGGTTTTTGGTCAAAACTGCACTATGTCCGAACTTGTGTCCGAGCTTCCGAAGTTCGGACGCAAGTCGAGACTCCAAAAGAGTGAAAACTGACGAATGTCCGAACTTGTGTCCGAGCTTCGAAGTTCGGACACAAGTCGAAGCAAAATCAAAGGAAAATTCCAACTGTCCGAACTTGTGTCCGAGCTTCAAAGTTCGGACACAAGTCGAAGCAAATCTGAGAAAACTTTTCAAGCGTCCGAACTTGTGTCCGAGCTTCGAAGTTCGGACACAAGTCGAAGCAAAATAACCAAGGAAAAATTTTCAAGTGTCCGAACTTCCAAGTTCGGACGGAAGTTCGGACGCAACTTAAAACTCGGAAATTTAATTGCAACGGGGCATGTCCGAACTTCCAAGTTCGGACGGAAGTTCGACGTGCCAGAAAACTCAGCTAACAGAGGCAATTTCCACCCAGAATTGCACTCCTAAGAACCTACACTCACTCCTTGCTTCACAAGTTACTAATACCCATTCTTTTCCTTGAAATTCCAAGTTACCAAGCACCATTATGCTATAACTTTTGCACTCTCTTATCTCCATCATTCATCCATCATTACAAGGCTACCACTCCACACTACTCAACACCAACAACCCAATTGAACACCTAAGTTCCCTCATCCATCAAGCCATCCTCAAACACTCATTTTCTACTAGAATCTTGCACAAACCTCCCCATAATATATATACATTCATCTTCACCAATTCTCATCCTTTTCATCCCTAATCTAGCCACACCCTTTCAAGGGTCCTACCAGCACATAACAAATCCTCAAATTCCATCAACAACAACATAATCACCATAATCTCAATAACCACAATATCAATCACAAACTCAAAACATTTGGCTCTTAAGGCCCTCAATTCAACTATTAATTCACAACCTCTCTAAAATCAATTAAACACATCCTCAACATAGGTTTCAATCCACAATTTTAGGTTCATTAATTTGTTTACCCATCCCAAACTCTAAAACAATTAAGAACAAGGTTCAAGGTAGTTTTCTTACCTTAATTTCACAAGTCTCCTTAATTCTCCTCTTGCTCCTCATCTCCTCAAAATCGGTTAAGAGGGCATGGAGTTTCCAAACTCCATCCCAACATCCAAGAACATAAAAACATACTCCATTAATTACCTAACCCTTAGAATATCTCAATTTAATCAAAGGGCTAGAACACAAAGTTAGGGTTTACCTCTTTGAAGCTTTTAAGAGAGGTTCTCACCCTTGAGTCAAGAAGGGGATTATCCACCATTGAAGGTTAATTTGGAGCTCAAAAACAAGGAGAAAAACAAGGTATCAAAATGGTGAAAAATCGATTACACCATGGATGAAGGGGAAATGACTTTTTCTTGGAAATTTTACCTTAGAAAGAAGAGGAGGCTCCAAGCTCCACATTGGTGCCATTTCTCTTCAAATGGGGAAAACCCATGGAGGTCAACTTCATCCTTTTGGAATTTTGAAAGAGAGAATGATAGAGGAGGATGAGAGGAAGAAGAATATGTGATTATTTTTGTGATTGGAGCTCGTATGAAGCTTGGGCATGGCATTGAAGTTGGAGTAGCCATTGGAGAAGGAGGAGAAAAATCGGTGGCTTGGGAGAAGATGGAGCCGGCTGGAAGAAAGAGAGAGAGGAAGAGAAGAAAGAGAGGGAAAAGAAAATAAGGAGGAGAGAGAGGGAAAAGGGGTATTTGTACCCTTTTGTTATTTTGGCTCTTTTGACTTAATTATTAGTTAACTAGTCATGTGTGAGTGAGCTGTCTACATTAATAAAACCGGCCCACTAATGTATACACTGGAGCGTTTGTCGTCTTTTACAGAAACCTCGTTTATTTACCCGGTTTAGCACTATCACTAACCGGACCGCGGAATTTCTCGTTTCTAATGGTTATTTTCTGGTTTTTGTATTTTACACTCGGGCGTTTTCTATTCGTTTTATTTTTTCGTTTTATTTTTTTTTATTATGTTATTTATATTACTTTTACATTTATTTGTTTTCTATTTTATTACTGTTTTTCAACTAAGAACGTCATTAACTAGTCACGTTTTCGGGTTTTCTCGAAAAACGCGCTTAAGACTCCGTTAGCGTTTAACGCATTGTTCGGATCCGTTTTCTTCGGAATTTTTCCCACATGTTTCTTAGTGTGTAATTAGGGTATAGAAATATATTTATAACCCTAATGAAGGTTATGTACCTCCTAAAATAATTAAATACGCATTTTCACGTTCTGTGACTTTTACGCATTTTCTTCTTCTTTTTGGTTTCTATTCTTCACAATGATCTTGAGGACTTATTTAGCCTTCGAAAATCATAATTACACAATTAATGGCACATTAAGGTTTGGGGTATTTCAATCTACCCCCTTAAAAGAACTTCGTCCTCGAAGTTCACACTTCCCTGGCATCATTTGAACTAGAAACACAGGGATTACTTGTAAAATAAAACTTCCATACCCAAACATACTTTACATCACCACCTCGGACTTAACGGTCCGGTAACACATCCACATCCATACATAACATAACATACTTACATTATAACCTCGAACTCAACGGTCCGGGTATCTTATCAACATCCGTACTTACATAACAACCCTTAGACTCTTAGGTCTGGGTAACATAACAACATTTAGACACTTAGGTCTTGATAACATAACAACCTTTAGACACATAGGTCTAGGTAACATAACCCTCGGGACTCAACCACATTAGGACTCAAGGTCAAAATAATACTTATTACATATACCACACAACATGTCTTAGCATGTATATCAACCAGAAATACCTTTTCCATCTCTTCATGGGCTCGAGTCCCATGTTGAGTACATATACACTGTGATCCCGCAGAACCCGGTCGCGATGGACACCTTCTGGTCCCCGTTCCTTTGGGAGATCAAAACAATCACATACATCTTTAAAATATACTTCTCATGTCACCGGTCCGAAGACAAAGGCTCATACGTCCTCAGCTCGTGAGCAAGTAATACGAAAATACTCTATATGAGGTTAAGTAGAATGAAATCCTTTATTGGAAAGTACCCATTGAAAATCCTTTTTACTAGGTCAAGTAAGAAGTCCTTCCTTTGAAAATACCACTTAAGAATCTTAGAAATATTACTTGAAGTCTTGAAAATACCAATTGAAAATTTGAAACCACCAATTTAAAATTCTTTTGAAACACAATACAACTCCAAGTCCAATTATTGCTAACTGCATCTTATTCTTGATGTGATTATTTGTGACCACTTATAGGGAGTTTAGAATCATCCAACCCTGATGTGATCAGCATCAGTGTTGAACTATCTTTCCACCCCAATTTGTGTTGCTTCCCTTGATCTCATGATAATCAAGTTTCACCTCCCACTTCATTTCAAACAGCAACTAATTCAAGCATGAACATTTTCTATCTTTTAATCCATCTAGTCATAATCATTACATCTCCAAGGGATAGAACTCTGTCTATCAATCGTCACCCAAATTCAACTTAATCCAAGTCATCTAGGGAATTTAATTCTTACTAGGTTCTATATCGGTTTCATACCCCATCATAGGTCACGATACTGTATATATGTATATATATATCTATATATTTTTTATCAAAATATAATACACAATATTACATTTAGTATCATATGAACATATACTGTCGGGGTTTTAATTCCCCGGGAGTTTCTTTGCTCCCTTATACTTGTACTTTCACACACATCTGTTAACCAAATAACACACTTATCACGATGGTATTCGCATCTTCTGTGCGCAATTACCACAATTAAACCATGAATGAATGCGTATATTTATGTAACACACGCACCAATCACCAGAACAAATCATTTTGTGCTATGCACACCATAGTTCACGTACACTTGTACGGTAAAACACACTAACGGTTTTGCGCTCTACCCCCTTAAAAGGGATTACGCCCACGTAATCAATCACTGAACATTGGTTAAAAATGTTCTACCGTCGTGAAGTGTTTTATCTCCACGCGGTCTGTTATACAATGTGTTCTGGTTAGAGGATCTTAACCATATTGGTGGTTCAGTCCCTAAACCAAGAATTCTCACTAGAGTTTATTTAACTCCTAACCGGTTTCGGTTCTGGCCTGTGGGGCTTCTAGGCGTTAATAATTAACCATTCATTCATATTCACTACACACATCCAACACTTGAATCGCTGGCTCACTAGTTTCTGCTGCGCAACTCTTGATAACTTTAGAGCTTAGTTTGCCCCATACGTTATTCTTACCGTATTGTACATCTCCGATTATCACCTTCACCTGTGTAATAATGGGTTCTCAACCGACGCGTGGTATTTCTTACCGTGAGCGAATTCGGTGAGTTTCAAAACTTTCTATCCACTTCCATGATAATATATTGTGTATACTGCTATGTATTCCACAATGGTTGACTTGATTCCTTCCGACTTACTGTCGGTTGAGGTTGAGCTACTACCTAATGTGTAGAGCTCTCCCTGTTATTCCCAACAATTGGGGTATGTTCCATACCGGTATTTGGCATGTAGTGCTACTGTAGTCACTTATTCTTAATCATGTCTCCACACTTGGTTCTGTACCAATATTCTTTCATTGGTACGACCTTGCATTTCTTATGCCTCGGTCTTATCACATTATAAGTCTTTGTTCTTCTATCACAATTAACATCTCCCCAAACTTCCTAGCTATCTCACTCGATCATTACCGCGCAAGTGCAATACCAAAACACTCAGTCATACAGAGTGCAGAGGCGTAACCTCTGGCGGTGAATCTCTTATGCGATTGCAGTAGGAATTCATACTGTGTCCCTTATCACCTAGTAGCGACTCCTGGCTTATTGCCCAGTCTGTTTATCATCACTTATCTTGTATCTCCACTGGTTTTAACTCATAACTGGTCTCATTTGCCATATATTATTTGGCAATATTTATACAACGGTCGCTTACTGCGCACCGTGCTCTTTCTCACTGCATAACATCAACTTACACTGCATCCACTATTATTTTAGTTTCCGCCATTACACTGTGTTTCGCCCATTGTTTGGCTGATTGCTGAATACGCTATTCTTTGAATCTTTATGCTCCTTGAGCGTTGTTCATTACACATTTAGCATCCCACACCTATGGTGGTTGCCATTAGACGTATTACTCTTTCGATCTCCACAACTGGTATGAACACTTCTTTTCGTAGTAACAACATGGTCAACTCTTAACACATTCCCTGAACTTAGTTCACATAACTACCGCTGTTGCGGTCTCGTAATATCAAGAGGTATCCCCACACTTAAAGCAGTGGTTCGTTATCCGCTTTATTTACTCATATAACATAAGCTTCCGTAATCAATAAAATTTACTTAACACATTCCATTTATGGCTCATAAGCCCTATTGCTTTTAGCTCTACTCACTGTAGGCTGTCCACATACATTTACTTCTCCGAACAATATTACATGGTTTAGAGGTGGTATTGGGCTCCATGACCAGGCCGTTGCATCACGGTTCCTTTCATGGGATGCCCCTTCAAGGATGTCAGACTTCCTCCTGATGACTTACGCTTAAGCTGGGTGTCAGTCTCAACCCTTGCGTTTCCGTCACGTTATTTCGTTCAACCACTGTTGATCCAAACACCCCTTTAAGGACAGCTCCTGGGTGTCACTAGGTTATGCCATCACATCTGGCTTGCACTTATTGGTATGTTTAATTAACTACATAGCCTTGCGTTCTTGGCTGGGTTAAATATCCTCTCCAGTGAGATTGACATCTCCGGATAGTCTAAGTGATCATTCCGGGAGTCCCATCCCGATCATTGTACATTAACGTGTCCATAGTAGGCATCTGCCTCGCCATATATAGGCTGGGTACTTACTCCAGCTATTACGTTCATCCTTCAGGATTCTTGAGACATATACGATGTCTTTACTTACCAATCAATGCCCTTTGCACTTCCCGACTCTTAAACATTTCCTTGAAATAAACTCACTAATTCCTTTAGTCTCCTTAACTTAGCTGGGTTCCTTTAATCCAACCATTCTTGGTAATCCATCGCTCTTGTTTGACTTTTACTGCTGACCGTAGTATGGAGTCGACTACTTCCCGTGTTCCGACTCTACTCGTATACATATGTGGGGTACCCTACTGATACATTGCTACTTACCCGACTAACCCATAAGAAGGTCTGTCAGGCCCACAAGCTCCTAACGGAGTGCGGTCGTCCCACCTTACAGTTGGTACGCTCGTAGTGTCCGTCACACGCCTAGGTGAAGTATTCTGTTGTCAACTCCCTTATATTATCCTGTGATAATATGCATTCCGTGCTTCCGAACTTAATCAAGGGAAAGTTTATCCACTGTTGTGTTATTATAAACTCCATCCATTGCCTCGGGTTGCTACTCTTGGGTTTACCGGTTTCTGTCCGGTTATTCAAAAGTAACTGGGTACAACTTACCTACCATGTAGCACTTAGGCCGGTGTAGGTCCTTTGGTTTGGGTTAAAAGAAGGTAGAAATAAATTGGGTTTGAAAGAAAATTTGGTTTTTGAAAAAGAGTTTGGAAATAAATCTAAGTTTGAAAGAAAAATTCTCGTGGTTCATAACGTTTCTTTGCCTTAACCAAGTCTAGCTTCTTGCTGACTGGTGTATTCCCAATTACAGAGGTCAGGCTGCTAAGCCCTTCCGCGGTTATGACGTTCTCACTTAACTTCATGGTACTTTACTGAGTACTTTGTAGTTGTTAAAAATCTCCCGCACAACCTTGTTGTAGCAGCACTTGCCATGGCAAGTGCGCCATGCAATCTGGCTATCGGTTCAATACACACTGGTTGCGGTATTGCTTTCATCCGCACTGACATCCGTGGCCTCGTTGGCCCTTACCTTGATCTTACAATCTTAACAACAATCTTCTGGGTACTTCTCACTGTCATCACATGACAACCCTTAACCAGGGTGTTTCCCTTTCTGGGAGACCCTTTTTGCTTAGTATCATAACTTCTTCGCAGCTCGTTCCACGCATTTGTGGTTACTGAGACTTGTCTCTCGTTTGGGTACCACGTTGTAGTTCCTTAATCAGTTGGTATACTGTTGGTATTTTAGTTAACATTTGTGATCCCGTAGGCACTCGCCTCGGGTTTCATTACTTCACTTCTCCACTGTTGCACGATTGGTGCGCTGCAAGCTGGTTGTCCTCGACTGCTCCGCATGTCGACCCAGGTCGCCGGAAATTCTTTTCTCCTATGCATAGGATTCTTCATTCTTCGCTACTAATGCGGTTAACATTGTTCAGGTAGATACCGTCTCCGGGATTCCCACTCTTTGGAATCTACCGTATGACAGGTTCTCCGTACTCACAGAGATGTTTAATAGCAGCCAGATCGGGTACTCCCGAGTAAGAGATGACTTTCATCTCTCTGGCGTTCTTTCCCCAGTTATAAAACAGGATTGTGGAGGGGGAAGGATATTGTAGGTTTCCAGTATTCACTGGTAATCCCTAACTAGCGTATCTCTCACGCTATCACTCAACCCTTAACCCAAAGTACTAAATCCTAACTCGGTACTTCCTAAGCTCGGTAATTCAGTCATCAGAGCGATACTTCGCTCTGATACCACTTTTTGTAACACCCCAACTACAACAACACACTTAACAACACATTGCAGCGGAAATCACAACTCATAACATCACTTAACTCTTGGGTGCTACACGCCGTTAACCACCCACGTGGCTAACAAGGCTAACATGCATACATTGTACCGGTCTGATGGACTAAACTCCCGAGCAACTACACATTAATCCCGTTCCATGTCCAACAATCATTATACACTTACATTACAACTGTACCGAGTATTTACCAACTAACGCCGATACATTTCGGTCTTACTACACCTACAATACATACACAATTTATATGACTACCCACATACAAACGACTACCCCGTCCTACTCTCGAACGGCTTCCAGTTCCTTGTACCTGAAACAGGAAAGAGAAGAAAGGGTGGCCCCCAGGGGCTCAGCACCTTTGCTGGTATGGTAATCCCGCAGCCCGCATGCTACCGGGCCACGCACAACTATTTGTCGTCTTAGCATGCGGTTGATTATATTTAAGACATGCATGGTAAAACTAAACACATAAAACATTCACGAACATACATCACACACCAACATAGCAACATACTCCACGCAACATCATGCACAAAACTTACTACCATTTTTCTTAAAGAACATACACTTTACTTAGGATGTGCCGGGGGTAATATAAGCCCGAGCACACCATACATACACTTACTTCACTTAGGTGTGGCGGCCTCAATATAGGACCGATCGCACCATACACAATTTCCCCTAGCTCCAATAATGATGAGTTAGGTAAGCCTTGGTTAAGCTTTGGGTGGTTGTAATTCAAGGGGAAAAACAACCATAACATAACAGAGAGGGGGTCGAAGCGAACATAGGCATCAACACCCTAACAACATTACACATAATTTTCCCCCTAGCCCGATTGGAGGTCGGGTAGGTAGGGCTAAGCTAGTGGGGTTGAAATCCAAGAAGGAAAACAACCCTTAACATAACAGAGTGGGAGTTAATTACATATATACATCAACTCCCAAACAACACGCGCGACCGGAACGACCGTTCCTCACCCCCCATAATATATACATATTAGTTAGAAGTTCCTTTATGGAACATATACATACATACACCTTTTGGTGTTACAAGTTTAGTTAATCACACTCTAGGGATGTATCATCCCATTCGACAAGCATGGACAACAACATTCGTTAATCAACGATACATTAAGCAAAGGCCACACACAACGCACATATCCACAATATACAACTAAGGCACGGATAGCCGTAGTTAGTACGTTCCCGTAGGTGGGACGTTTAATCCGAATACCGATCTCTTATGTGACCCTAGAGTCGGTTAGCTATGGTTTAACACATAATTAAGGTTAAACGGTATCAAATTATTTACGCCACATTAATGAATTACTATAAACTCATTTCATGCTTTATCTTGCAGGTGGCAAACACACAGAAAACAAGTTGGCATACAAGCCGGTGTAATCCGGTAGGACACAGGTTGCAAGAAAACCATACCTGTCACCGGGGGTTCACTCTAACGTGCCATCACATGTTCCTCGACAAATCTTTGAACAACTGATAACATTCCATTTACTTTCGTTAACATCGGGGTAACTTGATTGTTTAAGTTTTAAGCTCATGACTTACTCCCGTTAAGTAGTTTTATAACTTCACATTTTTAACTTGTTTTACTCTCACATTTTTATTACAACTTTCCACCCACTCATTGCCATTATAACTCACTTAACATGTCTTTAACAACCTTATAACATCATTACTCATCATCCCCATCATTGGATACCATTTTCTAACTTTAAACAAGGTTTTTGGTCAAAACTGTACTATGTCCAAGCTTCCGAAGTTCGGACGCAAGTCGAGACTCGAAAGAGTGAAAACTGACGAATGTCCGAACTTGTGTCCGAGCTTCGAAGTTCGGACACAAGTCGAAGCAAAATCAAAGGAAAATTCCAACTGTCCGAACTTGTGTCCGAGCTTCAAAGTTCGGACACAAGTCGAAGCAAATCTGAGAAAAACTTTTCAAGCGTCCAAACTTGTGTCCGAGCTTCGAAGTTCAGACACAAGTCGAAGCAAAATACCAAGGAAAAATTTTCAAGTGTCCGAACTTCCAAGTTTGGACGGAAGTTCGGACGCACTTAAAACTCAGAAAATTTAATTGCAACGGGGCATGTCCGAACTTCCAAGTTCGGACGGAAGTTCGGACGTGCCAGAAAACTCAGCTAACAGAGGCAATTTCCACCCAGAATTGCACTCCTAAGAACCTACACTCACTCCTTGCTTCACAAGTTACAAATGCCCATTCTTTTCCTTGAAATTCCAAGTTACCAAGCACCATTATGCTATAACTTTTGCACTCTCTTATCTCCATTATTCATCTATCATTACAAGGCTACCACTCCACTACTCAACACTAACAACCAATTGAACACCTAAGTTCCCTCATCCATCAAGCCATCCTCAAACCTCATTTTCTACTAGAATCTTGCCATAACCTCCCCATAATATATATACATTCATCTTCACCAATTCTCATCCTTTTCCCTCTAATCTAGCCACACCCTTTCAAGGGTCCTCCACCATAACATAAATCCTCATCCATCCATCAACAACAACATAATCACCATAATCTCAATAACCACCAATATCAATCACAACTCAAAACATTTGGCTCTTAAGGCCCTCAATTCAACTATAATTTCACAACCTCTCTAAAATCAATTACACACATTCTCAACATAGGTTCAATCCACAATTTTAGGTTCATTAATTTTTTTACCCATCCCAAACTCTAAAACAATTAAGAACAAGGTTCAAGGTAGTTTTCTTACCTTAATTTCACAAGTCTCCTTAATCCTCCTCTTGCTCCTCATCTTCTCCAAAATCGGTTAAGAGGGCATGGAGTTTCCAAACTCCATCCCAACATCCAAGAACATAAAAACATACTCCATTAATTACCTAACCCTTAGAATATCTCAATTTAATCAAAGGGCTAGAACACAAAGTTAGGGTTTACCTTTTTGAAGCTTTTTAAGAGGGATTCTCACCCTTGAATCAAGAAGGGGATTACTCCACCATTGTAGGGTTAATTTGGAGCTCAAAAACAAGGAGGAAAACAAGGTATCAAAATGGTGAAAAATCGATTACACCAAGAGATGAAGGAAAAATGACTTTTTCTTGGAAATTTTACCCTAGAAGGAAGAGGAGACTCCAAGCTCCACATTGGTGCCATTTTCTCTTCAAATGGGGAAAACCCATGGAGGTCAACTTCATCCCTTTGGAATTTTAAAAAGAGAGGATGATAGAGGAGGATGAGAGGAAGAAGAATATGTGATTATTTTTGTGATTGGAGCTTGTATGAAGCTTGGGCATGGCATTGAAGTTGGAGTAGCCATTGGAGAAGGAGGAGAGAAATCGGTGAGTTGGGGAAGGATATGGAGCCGGATGGGAAGAAAGAGAGAGAGGAAGGAGAGGAAGAGAGGGGAAAAGGAAAATAAGGAGGAGAGAGAGGGAAAAAGGGTATTTGTACCCTTTTGTTATTTTGGCTCTTTTGACTTAATTAGTTAGTTAACTAGTCATGTGTGAGTGAGCTGTCTACATTAATAAAACCGGCCCCCTAATGTATACACACTGAAGCGGTTTTCGTCTTTTACAGAAAACGCTCGTTTATTTACCCGGTTTCGCACTATTTACTACCCGGGACCGTTTTCCGGAATTCTCTTGTTTCATTTATTTTAATGGTTATTAAACTCCCATTAACATTTTATTATAGTTACATAATCAACTATGATTTTTACGGGGTCATTTAACTGTTTAAAGTCACGTTTTCGGGTTTTCTCGAAAAACGCGCTTTAAGACTCCGTTAGCGTTTTAACGCATTGTTCGGATCCGTTTTCTTCCGGAATTTTTCCCACATGTTTCTTGGTGTGTAATTAGGGTATAGAAATATATTTATAACCCTAATGAAGGTTATGTACCTCCTAAAATAATTAAATACGCATTTTCACGTTCTGTGACTTTTACGCATTTCCTTCTTCTTTTTGGTTTCTATTTCTTCACTAATGATCTTGAGGACTTATTTAGCCTTCTAAAATCATAATTACACAATTAATTGGCACATTAAGGTTTGGGGTATTTCACAATTCCTAACCGTTTGGAAGAACGAGGTGTCTAAAGTTTCGGATTCGTCACCATATAAAAATCATAGTTTTCTTTCCAGAAAACGCAAGGTAAACTCGCAACTTCCAGCTTCGATTTCTTTCTGTGTAGTGCAAGTTAGGGTGAGTTCTTGCTATCATTGTGTATAGCTAAGTTTCTTCTTTAGATTAAGCCCAAGAACTAGTTCTAACTCGTTCTGTACTGAAATTATAGCGTTGCAAAGTAGGCTACTCAATCGGGTTGTAAAGGGGGCGTTTGTTCCAGAATTCGATTTCTAATCCTTTCGATTCGAGCAATTCCAGTAAGTTTTATTCAAATTCCTTCAACCTTGCTAATCTATATTACTTTATCGGTCAAAACCATGTTTCAATTGCATCAATTACGCATTAGATTGAGTGAATTTGGTAGATTTGAATTCAGAAACAAATATAAACCCTAACTTCGAAACTAAAATCGAAAACCGATGAATCCCGCATTATAGCTAGCGAAATTAGTATCAATGGAACCGTAATTGAATTTCGAAACCATAGAAACAAGAATCACTCAATTTGGTTCTGTAGATTGTGAGAAATTGTTGAATTAGTATTCGACTTGGTTGAGTTGCTCGTGGATGAACTGGGAGTTCAGGGTCCATCCGATCGGGGTTAAAAGATCTGGACGGCCGAGATTAAAACGTTTCAGATTTAAGTTTATTAAAGTTTTATAAATTCCAGTAAATAACCCTAACTTGTTTAGTTAATTTAAATACCTTCCCGAATGTATTTTGACTTGAAACTTTAACCATAGATTCCTTATTTAATTTAGTTTATTTTTGATATAATTATTATGGTTTTGGAGTTTTTAAACATAAGTTATGATTTTTGCAAGTTACGGGTTTTCTAGAATTATTTGGTTAATTTAAAAGATATTTTTATGAAATAAAAATTTATAATTGTATAAAATGTTATAGTTACTGTATATTAAATTTGGGAATTTTTGGACTATGGTAAATGGGTTTAAAAAATTGTGTTTGTTGTTTTTCATAAGAATAACTTATAATATATGGTTTTTAATGTAACCAAAAATTAAAGTATGGTTTGTTAATAAAATTTTTAAGCTGGGGAAAATAAGGGAAACTAATTAACATTTTATAACAGTAAGTTTATAAATGTTTGGGTTTTAGCTTTATGAGAAGTGAAATTATTTACATATATATATATTATATACTTATATGGTAGAATTAAAATAGAAACTTATGTTAAATCAAGGAATTTAATTATTCTACATTTTATTTATTATATTATTGGGAGTTAATATTCTTAATTAAAACTAAGGAATATATATATTATATATATATATTTTTACATATATATAAAAAGGGAGTAAAGTAGTAACTTAGAGTAAAACAGGAGCTAATAGATTAACACTTATAATAACTAAATAATATAAGAGCTAGTATCCTAAGATATAGTTAAAGAAATACTTTATGAAACATACCTGGAATGCAGTTAAATGTTGTAGTAATAGGATAGTTTAAATACGATAAGTTACATAGGGGATGTCTTAATTAAATTCTAATACGGGTATACGTATATATATATTAAATAAATAGAAGGAGAACACTTTAATTTATAAACCATATATCGGTTGTGGTATGCCTAAAAGTTATTAAACATAATTAAATCAATTAAATTTCCTAAAAATGTTATGGATAAATCTTAATACATAAAGATATATATAAATATATATGTATATAAATACATTAAAATAGATGAGGGGAATAATATTCCTTGTGATAGTTATAATAAGTAGAATATATATATATGTTAAACCTTAGGTTTTAGTCGGTGTGTAATTAAATAGTCACTATTAACTTAAGGGTAATTATACACACATCGTAACACGGTCTTGGGTTAACCTACTAAGCCCAAGTCTATGAACTTCAAAAACCCACTAAACTAATTCAAAGAGTTTGGGCCACTCTCAGGGATAAATCCTAAATCATTCCAACTAAACGAAATGGGTCTAACAAGGATTTAACTAACAAAAACGAGCCCAAACCTTTGTGAGAGAATAGTGGTATACCTGGAACTATTAATCGGTAAGAAAAAAGGTTGTTTAGTTTATGAGTCCCTTAACTGATCGACACTTGGGACACTTTAATTATAGGTTACTATTGGGGAATCACTCATTCAAGTTAATTACTGTTCTTCACTTACCAGGTACGATTTCTCGTACTCCGATACTTTTGCTGATTGACTTATGAGACGTTTTCGAAAAACGCTAACTGAGTTTAAGGAATTTCTAAAAGGAAATTGTTGTGTGACTAACTCAGCTTGTGTGACTAACTGAGCCTTAAATGTGAAACTCACTTGGGTATTGGTTCCTTCTATTTGATTGTTCCATTAGACATTGACTGGTTAGGGTTTACGCTTCTACACTCTGTAGGACTGAGTGTTTTGGTATTGCTCTGGGTAGTTAGTGATCTGGTGGGAATTTGGAAAGGTCAATTTTGGTAAATTCTTCTTTTGACTCTGGATATCGTTTCATCCATGAGCTGGTTCTTGAGGTTTCGACGTGCGCGCGTCTTCAATGGTAACAATGAGGGGTTGTATATCCCCTGTCCCAAAAGGGACGTAGTAGACAGTGAGGGGCTGTATATCCCCTGTCCCAAAAGGGACGTTGTAGACAGTGAGGGCTGTATATCCCCTGTCCTAAAGGACGTACTTGGCGGTGGGGGCCATCTCTCCCAGTTGAATTATTCCACTCTTGAGTTATTGGTTCTTGGATCTATCTTTTCATTCCTAGTCCTTTGTGACTATTTGAGTCTTTCTACTCCTAACGGGAATTGGGTTTAACTAAGGCATTGGATGTTCACTAACACATGGTGTGGTTTTGTTTCACTGACTTTACCTTTCTGTTATTTATCTTTATTCTTAATTTGTTATCTTGATATGTGATTTGTGAATGCCTTGTTCCTCTGTGTGGTTTAAGTGATTGTTTTCAAGTTATTGTTTGTTTAAGAGTTGTATTATAAGTTTGTTTTTGGAGGATCGTACCAGTTCCATTCCAGGGAACTGACCCACCCCTCTCGGGTGGGCTGCTTGGTTTTATCTTGCAGGTACGAGTTATTTTACAGGTGGCCACGAAGAGAACGAGTGATTGGGATGGGATTAGGTGTTATGGAGAGTTTATGTGTTTTACTACCGTTTTATATATTGTTAAGTTTTCTCGAGGTTCAGGCCGTGACAATTGTAATCTTTAAGTTGTAATTGGTGAGGTTTGGTGCCGGGTGTTTGGAACCCGATGGTCTGTACGCCTTTAGTATTTTATTTTCACTATAAATATGTTAAATAGGGGCGTTACAAGTGTACTTGTCTATTTAGCTTAATGTCTAATCTTGCTTATTTTTCTTCTTCTTTGTTGTAATAGCCGAGGCAAATGGAGGGAGATGGAGTATTGTTCAGGCGAGAATACAAGGGGAAGGATGAAGGTAAGGGATGATGGGAAATAATAGGTAAGTACAAGTGACATTTTATTATGCTTTTAGTTGTACTTATTTACCTTCCCATACTTTGCTTTTCAATTTTTTCTTCTTCCCTTGTATGTGTGTGTGCTGGATGTAGTACTAGTGGGAGGAGTAATTCCTTTGACTTTTGTACATTATGTAACATAATGTTATACCTTAATGTGTATAGGTGACTTGTTTATGTATTAGGTGTAACATGTGTTATTTCATGCTTTAGTGTGTATATACAAGTGTTTGTTACATTTAAAATTTTGGTTTGAGTATATATATTACTCCATGTAATTTTATCACTTTATTTGTGACATAGTATATGCATTAAGGTATTATATGTTGTATTGGTTTTTGGAGTTTATTTCTCCTTAATAATGTTATCTCTTTGATTAGAGATTTAGTGTATGTTTTAATGTCCATTTGGACTATATATTGATATCCTACCATTCATGGTGAGTATTACTCATTAGGTGGATAATTATTCTCTTTATTTAGTTAATCCCTTATTAATTAAGGTAAGAATATTTAGGGTATTTCAATCTACCCCCTAAAAATACTTCATCCCGAAGTCATCTAAATTGAATAGGTATTGTAATTACCCAAAGTAACCTCAAAGTATCCATCAGTTTGGCCTATTAATTCTAAGGTCTCGACACTTCTCCGAAGTGTTATTAATTCCATTCATCCACACAATCAACACATATATGTCACAAGTCCTGAAGGATACCAGTACATAGTCGTTTGAGTGCTTAAAGCACATACACATAATCAAAACATCACTAGTGCTTTAAAGCACATACACACAACAAAACAACATAAAACGACTAAGTATGCCAAGGCTCTACCCCCCTTAAAAGGGTTACATCCCGTGACCCCCAAAGTATCGAACAACCGCTATGAGAAGAGCGCTGGATACTTCTCTCGCATGGAGTCCTCTAACTCTCATGTCGCCTCCTCGATCTCATGGTTTGACCACAGAACCTTGACCATCTTAATAGCCTTGTTCCTGGTCTCCCTAGTCTTGGAGTCTAATATGTGTATTGGGATCTCCTCGTATCTAAGTGTAGGGTCCACTCGAGTCGCTCGGGCTCCAAGATATGCGAGGGGTGAGGCACGTACTGCTTCAGCTGAGATACGTGGAATATGTCGTGCACTCTCCCAAGCTTAGTTGGAAAATCTAACCTATAAGCTAATGGGCCCACTCGCTCTATGATCAGGTACGGACCCACAAATTTAGGGCTAAGCTTGCCCTTCTGCTCAAATCTAAAGATGCCCTTCATAGGCGAAACTCTAAAGAAGACTCGATCGCCAACTGCAAACTCGAGGTCTCTCCTCCTAACATCAGCTTACGATTTCTGTCTATCCTGGGTAGCCTTCATATTCTTTCGGGTCTGTAGAACATCTTCCTTTACATGCTCGAGATACTCAGGACCAAGGTAGATGTTCTTGCTGGCCTCGTCCCAGCAGAGAGGTGTCCTACAAGGTCGACCATACAACGCCTGAAACAGCGGCATCTGAATGGATGTGTGGTAACTATTGTTGTAGGAGAACTCAATCAGGTGTAGTCGGTCTATCCAACTGTCCTGGAAGTCCAAGGCACGTGCTCTCAGCATGTCCTCTAATATCTGGATGGTCCTCTCACTCTAACCATCTATCTGTGGTGAAAGGCGGTACTCAGCTTCAGTCTGGTACCCAACGCCTCCTAAAATTGCCCTCAAAATCTCGAAAGGAATCGAGAATCTCTATCTAACACAATAGTCTTAGGAACACCGTGATGCCTAATAATCTCTCTTTGGAAGACTCCGCTAACTTTGGAACCTCCAGGTGTCCTTGATAGGTATGAACTTCGCCACCTTCGGCAATCTGCCAACGATGACCTAGATGGTGTTTGCAACTCCCTTAGTTGGGGGAAGGCCGACTACAAAGTCCATGGACAAGTCCCTCAACTTCCAGTAAGGAATGGGCATAGTTGCACTAATCCTCCTGGTCTTCTATGCTCAAACTTGACTTTCTGACAAGTCAAGCAGCGGACCCGAATTCTGCTACATCCTTCTTCATGCTACTCCACTAGAAATGGACCTTCAGGCCTTATACATCTTCTAAGAACCAGGGTGGATGATAAGGAAGAGCAATGACTTCCTGCAGAATCTTCTTTTTTCAAATCTGGGCTTGACTCTGGAATGCATAACTTGTCATTCAGTCTGATCAACCCATCATCACTGAGTCTAACAATTCCCTGTGAGTATTGTGGAGGTCAGCGAACCAACACCACCAATACAAAGTGCAGACCAATCGGAAAGCATCGTCCACTGGTCAAACGAATGCGCATATCGATGGTCAACAACAACACCAAAATATTGACCACGCATTCGAGCATGGAGGACATGACTCCCATCGTGGTTCGGTGCATTCAGAAGCTAATCCGTGGTCAGAATCCCAAAGCAGCCCGGAAGAGGAAGATTCGGGGTCATAAATGGGGAGGTGCAAAATCATTATGCTGGAATAATGAG
Source organism: Limonium bicolor (assembly GCA_023374045.1). Taxonomy (NCBI): domain Eukaryota; kingdom Viridiplantae; phylum Streptophyta; class Magnoliopsida; order Caryophyllales; family Plumbaginaceae; genus Limonium; species Limonium bicolor. The sequence continues at coordinate 155,712,622 of CM041780.1, forward strand.
TGGGAATGTTGAGGCTCCCGAGGAGTTACACGCACAGATCCGATCGATCAGTAGAAGAGAAAAAGTACGACAGTAGAATAACGGAAGTGAATTTAAATCAGTTAAGGAAATGGGAGTACTTGAACCGTCAGGGTCGTAAGGCAGTAGGGGAGGAATGATTGTGCCTGAAATAGTTTGAAGAGGCGGCGACAACTTTGGGAATTACTCATGGAGTAAATCCTGAGACGCTCCAGAGCCTCAAGCTGAACACACGTCCTCCTGAGATCATAAATTCAGAGCGTGGCGAAAAGGTCCCATAGGAAAATAGTACAATTTCTCCATTCACAGTGCGAGAGACCAATCAGGGTTCAACATCCAGTGAATCGAGCGCAGAGAAACGTATGCATAAAACAACAAAGAAGTCCCCAGTCATAAGTGGCATTGGTCTTTTTGTTGAGTTGTTCATAATATCCCACCGTCATCCCAGCCCAGAAAGGAGTTAGCCAGCGATGAGAGAGGTAGGATCATTAATCCTGAGATTTAAGTAGATGAGTGTATTGATCTGTTAACAACTTAGGGTGTCACGTTCCAAATCCAAGCCAAACAAAGGTTAATATCATCAAACAAATCCACCCCAAGCAATATCTGAGCAAGTGAAGAATGGTGACGATAGAACTCCAAAACATCAGAGTAATGAATTCTAAATAGAAGCAAAGGGAATGAGGGAGGAAACCAAAACTCAAACATCTCAATGCTGGGCTTGTGGGAACCAAGTAACGAACGAGTAAGAAAAATGCAGTCTATCATGGGAATAAATATCAAGTTAAGGGAGATAGGAGGGATAGGTGTCATGGGGGATGAGGAAGATATTGAGATCCAACGTTCCGAGAAAAGTGTAAGGTGGCTGATGCCTAAGATTAAGGTAAAAGCAGTAGTAAGTGTCACCTTTTGCTTCACCATCGGGCACATGTGGCGTAGCTTGAATGACGTGGTAGGGTTTTACTCAATATGGGGGATTAGGTTACTTCGGATAATAAATTTTAGCATCCGATGTATGATTAGGAGTACTGTATGTGGGTCAGACATAGTCTATATATGTGTAGGATGATGCACATTGGTGTAAAATGTAATGTCTAGAGCCGGGATGCTAGATTTGTAACATCGAATGTCAAACGATGTAAGCACGGGGGTTGGGCCTGGGTACTCTTTTTCCTCCTTGAGCTTTTTCCCACTGGGTTTTGCCTAAAGAGGTTTTTATGAGGCCCGTTCTTGCTCACCCGACTGACTTCTGTCAGGTTACGTTTAATTTTAATAAATGACTAATTATCAAAAAACCAGTTTGCATAGTGTAATATTTTGAAATTAATAGACGTGCAATATAAATTGTGAGGGGAAAAAGCACAATATGCCTCTAAAAGTTTCATAATTCACGATATACCCTCATTTCAAAACTTATTCTTCATATAGCCCTAAAAAGTTTTGAAATTTACAATATACCCTTAATTCATGAAATGACCTTAATAATGACTATTTTACCCTGACATTGCAGATTATGCTTCAAGTACACAATATGCTACTTTTTTTATTCAAGGGCATTTTATGAAATTACAAAAGAAAATTAAAATACTACAAAAAATATTTAAAAGGTAATAAATTATAAAATAACTAACACATTATAAATTGAAATAAAAATTAATAATTCTTAATGACGATGAAGATTAATAAAATAGTCAAAGAAAGTAGAAAAAAACATAAGATGAGGTAACTCATAATATTAATCATTATCTACCATAATTGTAAATATTTTAATGTAAAAAAACTAATAAATAGTCACACAAAAATTAATTTGTTTGAAGTTTTGAGTATGTTTAGTATTTAAGAATTACTATTTTTATTTCAACTTTATATATGTTTTAGCTATTTTTGAAACTTTTTAGAGGTATATTGTGAAAGTTTGTTATTCACAAAAGACCACCGTTTTTTTTTTATTTTCTAGATACCACAAATTACCACCCAAAACATTTTAAGACAAAAATCCCCTTACTTGTTATACATAGTTCACACAATACCACACAAATATTATTAGTTCATAAAATACCACAAAAGTTTATAAAATATATATTAAGAACAAGTAAAAATATAAAAATATAAGTTTATCATTTTATTTGATAAAATTTTATAAATAAAAAAACCACACAATTAATTAATTTTTTGAAAAATATAAAAATAATATGTATATATCATTAAAAAAAGCTAAAAACTAATTAAATATAAAAAACAAATTAAGGGAATGATAACTCATATTTTTTTAATACTTTACTCAAAGTAATTTTTATTAATGCAACATAGTATTAATAAAAAATTATATATATATACTATATATATATATATTATATATATATATTATATATATAATATAGTAAATACAAAAAATTAAACACCATTATACTACTGCTTTTGTCTATTTTAATCAAGTTTATGGCTTTCTCTAATGTATTATAATTTTATATTCTTTAGAATTCTTTTGTTATATATATGGTATTTATATTTTGTCATTTTCAACCCATATATTGAGAAAGCTAATTTTCTACTTACTTTTTAAAAATATTTTTAATAATTTTTTTTGAATTAAAATATATAAAATGATGTTATAAAAATGTTAGACTTATATAATACTCATACTTTGTTTATTTTTTTGTCAATTATTTAGCTTGTATATAGTATATAATACTTTTTATAATATCACTATATATATATATAGCTTACTTCAAAATACAACAAATATTGTAATATCACTTTATATATAATATATATATAAATATTATATATATATATATATATATATGTTTAATTAAGACATACAGTACAACAAAAATTATTTCATAATATATAGTTATTAATGTAAGCAGTAAAAGTAACTTCTTTTCATATATGGGTTAAACAATATATATATATATATCTATAGTTATATATATATATATATATAGTGATATTACAATATTTGTTGTATTTTTGAATTAAGCATATATATAAAGTGATATTATAAAAAAATATTATATAGTATATCCAAGCTAAATAATTTAACAAAAAAAATAGTTATGAGTATAATAGTCTAACATTTTTTATAATATCATTTTATATATATTAATTCAAAACAAAAATTATTAAACATATTTTTTAAAAGTAAGTAGCAAAATTAACTTCTCTTATATATGGGTTGAAACTGAAAAAATATAAATACCATATATATAACAAAAGAATCTCTAAGGAATTATAGAAAGTATAATATTATAGAGATGTCACAAACTTGATTAAAAATAGACAAAAACAGTAGTATAATGGTTGTTTAATTTTTTGTGATTTACTATATATATAAATTTTTTTATAATACTATTTTACATTATTAAAAATACTTTGAGTAAAAGTTATAAAAATTTTGAGTTATCATTCCTTTAATTTATTTTTTTATTTTTTATTTAGTTTTTAGCTTTTAAATGATATATACATATTATTTTTTTTCAAAAGATTTAATTAATTATGTGGTATTTTTATTTTATAAAATTTCATCAAATAAAATGATAAACTTAAATTTTTATTATTTTTTACTGTTCTTAATATTTATTTTATTAACTTTTGTGGTATTTTGTGAATTAATAATATTTATGTGGTATTCTGTGAACTATGTTTATTAACAAGTAGGGGTATTTTGGTCTTAAAATGTTTTGAGTTCATAATTTATGGTATCTGGTTAATTAAATTTATTTTTTGTGGTATCTGAAATTAAAAAAAACGGTGATCTTTTGAGAATTAACAAACTTTTTAGTGATATCTTATGAATTTTTTGTAAAATTTCATATAATGCCCCTGAATTTAAAAAAGTGGCATATTGTGTACTGAAACTTGATCAACAATATCAGAGATAAAATAGTCATTATTTAACATCATTTCACAAAGAAGGACACTCTATTTTTCCCATTATTTTAGAAGATACCTCCTAATAGGCCATGTGCATTTAATAAATCATTGTATTCTTACATAAATTGAACACATGTCTTTACTAAAATAAGAATCACTTTACTCAAAAAAGAAACAAAAGGACAGCATTAACAATGTACACTACCGCGACTCCTCGAGGAAGATAAGTATCGGCGCGGAGCAGACGGGGGAGGATTAGCCAAGCCGAATTTGAAGCTGAGCCAAGACAAGCCATCTTCTCACGAAACCTAAAATTCAGGTCAAACCGTACGGTCAAGGAGGGTAGAGGAAGGAAGCAGCTCACTGCAGCAGTAGTGGGGAGGGAGAACGTGAGGAGGGAGTAGTCAATTCATTAATTAAATCCAATCAATCAACTAAACAATAAATTGATTAATTGGCGAAAAACTTGGTGTCTTCATGCCATTTAAGGGTCCCGAAAAGAATCCAATTTCGCAATTAATGTGTTTTGGCTTCGAGTCTTTCAATTTTTTCAAGGGCTCTATAAAAAATTCACCGGGTACTGTGGGTTGGACATATGGTGTAAACAATAATAGCTTTGTATTATATTGCCCATTCTATTCCAACGACTCTGAAATAAATTCTATACGCATATAATAATATCAACAACAACAATGATAATAATGATTTTTTAAAAGAAGTTGACATAATGATGAAAGGTTATCGTTAAATATTATAGGGTACCAATCGCTCTATTTGTTAATTTTCTCTTATCGATACAAGAAATGTTGTCTCATAAAAAATAATAAATGTTACATACGGAACTTTAGTTGAAATTCCAACGGAAGTTCTTCTTACGCGTTAACAGTATGTTAGTAACCCCAGATAGCTGTTTTTTTAATCAACAGTTAGTAGTATACTAATATAGTTATTATCCAGGTTTGTTTAAAAAAAGCATGATTCTTATTTCTCGGACACTAGAATCGATTTCCGAACCTAGCCCTGACTGGGGACCCTCTACCAGTTACTCTCAAGCGTATATCTATTTATATTTTCATTTCCTCTGCCAGTGCCAACCAACCTCTATTTCTCACGGTCTCACTCCTACTATTGACAACAAAAGATGTTAATCAAAAAATGGTAAACAAGACAGGCTGCTGGGCTGGCTCTCGTTCAAATTATTAGCTCAGTCCAACAAAACGTCTCTGGTAGGATGGAAAAACAATGGGCTGGGCCAGTCCACTTCAGCTAGTAACCTAGTAAAAAAACTCAATGGATTCATTTCCGTAAACCAGGCCTAATTAGTTAAGGTTCATAATATGTCGTTTTTTATTTAAATTTTGAAACCAACTACCATTCACTAGTCTTTACTTCCCAACACCATAAGATCATCAAATTTATGGAAATAGAAACTCCCGAATCCACAATCAATAGCTTGAGTGATGACAAGATTACTATAGCAATCAACGCTTCATGGACTAATAATATAAGAGTAGATGGGTAAAGTCAAGAGCACCAACCCAAAAATTAGACATCCAAAACCAATAAGATAGACCATCTAATAAAGATCTCATGGGTAAACAAAGAGCAAAATAAGTACTTGTCTTACAAATAATTCCCATGAGAACTATTTAACCAAGCTAACCCTCAAAGATAAAGACTAAGAAAGACATAATCGCTTCTCCAATCCATCTATGTCGGCAACCAATAACTCAAAAGCCATCACGGAATTCTTCGGCGAAAAGAAGCTCGACATGAATGAGTGCAATTGATGAAAGTGATACCCACTCGAGCAATATCTACAATTTGGTGAAGCCGAACAAACCCCAAACCCATATGCAATCGATGAAAGCCATACCCACTCTTTTGCGTCACCCGTGGGTTACTCAGAACAATAGAATGAGAGAAACAAGGGCATTCAAATATCAAATTAATACTAGTTTTGTTGGAATTTAAATTAGGGTACCTATACCTCTTGAGCGTAGCGGAATATCTAGATTGTTCAATTGCTCGTTGTCAACCAAATCGTCTTCCCTTGTTATCAATTGATGACTCTTCATAGCTATGAAAGAAGCCACCAACAGCACTCCCCACGACCTAAGAACCCTAACACGACTCTCTCTATATTGTGTGGGAAATAAGGTTTCTAAATGTATTACTTACTTTCTCATAAACTAATTCCAGAGCCCCATATATAATAATAGTAGAGGTAAGAATAACAAATATTCTTATCTGTAACTATTTGGCATTGGTTGAAACCAATATTTAACAAATAAACATTGTACTTATATAATATAAACCAGCAAGTTTAAATGTGAAGATGACAACTTATTAAATGTAGATGCTTATATTAATATATAAAATTTTCAAGGTACATATTAACAAAACAAAGCCACACATGAATATTTAGAGTTTTTTTAGTTGCTATTCAATAGATATTATCTTGATCAAATTTTCTAGAATTTTATATGCGATTACTTATGCCACTCATTGGCAATATATTTTTACACATTGGAAATTTCATGAAATAATACTATATTTTTTGCAAATCTATAATTGAAAAAATGAAAAGTTATGAAAAACTACTATATTTTTTTTCTGAAATCCATGAAATACCACTATATTGTCGACGAGTAGGCTAAAAGACAAAAATACCACAACTAATTAACAAACTACTTTGAAAGTTCACAATATGTCACTAGATATTTAAAAATTCAAAAAAATTACAAAAATTCAAAATACGATAAAAATATATAAAATTTTAGAAATAATTTTAAGAATAAAAAAATATATAAAAAATATCTTCAAAATTGGAAAAAATTATATATAGCTCCAATTTTTTAAAAAATTATAAATATCATATAATAGAATATAGATTTAAAAAAACATAATTAATATTCTTTATATGGTACTTTAAGTACCATTTATTAAATGACAATTACTAATGATATTTGTAGAAATGATAAATTTGTAAATAAAAATATTGTGTCATAAAATTTGAAAAATCGAATATAAATTTGTAAAGACATAATAGTAGTTTAAAGTTAAAAGCAATTTATTTTAAAGATATGATTGAAATTGGTAGATTTTTTTTAAAGAAACTAATATAAAATAAATTCATAATTGTTAAAAACTTGTCAAAGTGTAAACAAGATAATTTAAATTACTTCTTGTTTCCATTGATTTGACTAACTTTTCGTTATGATCCATCTCTGAAAATAATAAATTAACAAATAGATTATACATTTGTCTTAACACATAAAATAAGTATAAAAAAAGCAAAAGTTAGTTTATTAAGGAAGCATCCTCTAATTCATGAAAGTTATATTTTTTCTAAACAGGGTAACCAAAGTGTTGTTTAACGGTGCGTTTTAGAATTTTGGTACTTGATAAAAGTTATTTTTCTAAAATTTATTTAATAATTTTTGATATTTTATAAAATAACCAATTTTTTTCTTATTATCTTTAACTATTATGTCTTTAAAAATGTGTACTCCATCTTATGGTACTTAATAATTTTTTCTTAACTTTTCTAAGAATTATTTAAAATTTTCAATATTTTATTATATATATTAATGTTTTATAATTAATTATAATAAAGTTGTAAGTATTTATATTTTCTATATTATTGCCAATTTTTTGTGTTTTTTGAATTTTTTTTAACACCTAGTGACATGTTGTAAACTTTAAGTAGTGTGTTAAATAGCAGGTTTATGATTGTGGTTAGACAACCAGTTAAGCTCTCTTACTTTAAAATTAAGAATTAAAGTAAATTACTGAAAACCCCCTTGAAATTTTGGGATAATACCGGTAACCACCTTACGTTTCTCATAATTATTGGTAACCACCTTGAGGTTATGGTATCTCTAACTATGAACACTCAAACTATAACTTCGTTAATAAATCGTTAAACCCCTTGCTAACCTATCAGCTTATTCACTAAATGATGCCATGATGGACAAAAAACACTGCTTAATCAACATCGTCCAAGTCTCTCTCTTCCCATCACCATTTTCTTAAAAATGTCAACCCTAACTCATCCAATATGATCATGCTCCAAATCTTCCTCGCATTTTTAGGAGGTTGTTTATCTGTTACGCAACACTTAAGGAAGAATTTGTTCTTAGTTGTAGACCATTTATGGGTTAGGTTTGTTGTTTTTAGGATAATACCAATGGGATAGGAGAGACTTAGACAATGCTAATTAAGTAGTGTTTTTGTCCAGCCTGACATCATTTAGTGAATAAGCTGATAGGTCAGCAAGGGGTTACAATTTATTAACAAAGCTATAGTTCGGGGGCTCGTAGTCAGAGATACTATAATCTCAAGGTGGTTACCAATAATTATGTTAAACACAAGGTGGTTACCAGTATTATCCCAAAACCTCAATGGGGTTCCCAGTAATTTACTCTAAGAATTATGTCCCCGGCAGAGTCGCCAGTCTGTGAGCCCGGGTTTTTCGAGCCTTATCCTATGTGATTAAATGTCTGGGATCTGGTCAGGTTCTAGGTCTACTTATAACCTAAAGTTAATAACTATGTTATAAAACAAAACTCATATAACCTATGTGTTGGTTGGTCCCTCATACTTCCTGACACGTCCCAATAGGTATGACGTGTCGTGTAATGGTTAACTCGGGAGCACTTTAAGATAGAAGACAAAAATACTTTAAACTAGAAACCTTTTTCGATTGAGAATTACACCCTAGTAATTCACTTAATCCCCCTCTCGCCCAACCTATGGACTGGGGACAGTTTAGGACTTCACCAAATCCTTCTACCCAAATTGAACACCTTCGATCTATAGTATAGTCTCCCAAAAGTCCACTAACTGCTCCCCGGCTATCCTAGCAACCGCTTGCTAACTCACCACTAAGAGTTTGATATTTCTCCACTCGCTCAACTACCACTCGATTACAAGACTTAAGCTCACATTCAAATGAAACTAAAACACTCAAAATATAGGAAATTTTATAGACCTAAGATCTCTACCGTATTTCACACGTTTCAACCTACCTTAAACAAGTGAGGCCAGATTCTATATGTAAGAGAAGTCACTCTCTTCTCATTCATGGATCCCAAAGTTGGTACATAAGTCTTTTGAAATCCAAGCTTTTAAGAAGCTTATCCACTGCATGCGCCAGAAGTTGCGACCACAAACAAGAAGCTTCAGCTGAAGACAAATACTGAAAATGCAGAAAGCGACAGCTGCTTTTTCTACCACATTTTTGTCTCCTTTTCCTCTTGTCTCCCATGCGTCTAATTAATTGATCTCCAAAGATCAATTTTGTAGGTTTACGTTGATAAAGCTCTGCTGGCAAAAGTAGATGACTTTCTACATTAGTTCCACAGTAGTTACAGGGAGTATACACGTGAGTCGTCTTCGAGCCTCGTCTTGAGCGATTGTGGACAGGTGCTCGACTGCTGGGCACCATTCAATTGGTAAAATCCATTTGTAACCTTGCATACAAGCGATCCTAATAATAATAATTTGCTAAAAACACTTAACTAACACATTAAGCCACAATGACAGTTTGTTATCATCAAAACTATAAGGAACTTGACTTAACAATGTCCCCCTTTTTTATGATGACAACCAATCCGATAAACAACATAAACTAAGTTTAAAGCTAAAATTCCTAAGTGTGAAAACTTATAACTTCAGAAGAGGGTTCCCCCTAAGAAGGATTCCCTCTGAGTTAGGTGAGTGGTTTGCAAACAAAAACACTAACCCACTTTCTTAAGGATTAGCAATTCTAAGACACGTATTCAAAAAATTAAATATGGATTAATCTTTTCCTCATTTTCCATCCAACAAAATAGGGGAAGTGAACTAATTGGAACATATTGAATCAGAAAAACATTTAAAAAATTCATACTATTAAGATAGATGACCGATTATTAAAAAAACTAGCCTATCACTATGGGCTCTCTCTGGTGTCGCTCATGCCTCTAAGAGGCGAAGAACACTCGGGACAAATGCAGGTTTATGTACTCTATTGCACCTTGAGCCATATATTTTATATGGGTCTCATAGCACACGAGCTTAAGGGTTTCTAAGGTTTTTACTACATTGCTGAGTAGTCCCTAATCTATAATACCTACCCAGTCGTCGACCTGTCGGCCACCCGTGAGAGCGATCTCTTCCTTTTCTCAGCTGATGATTTTGCAGGTTGTCTGGGTTCTGACTTAGTTTCATCACTCTTGGCATTCTTAGAGATTGCCTTGAGCGTCTTTCTCTTCGTCTTGATTCCCATCTTGTTTGGCATCTCTGGAATGATGCTATCCTGGACTGTTCGGGGGATATGGTGAGAGTGCGTTGAGATCTAGTCCATTCTTAAGCAGAGCCACACCACCATAAACCAGACCTTGGTTCACCTGTCGACTCTTATGGATAGTCAACAGTATCATTCTTGGAAGGTCTATCTTTTGGTAGTTCTTGAGAGCATACATCAATTGGATGTCCCTTGCATTGACTATATGCTTCCTTTGATTGCGCGGGGTGATGTTGTGGACAAGGATGCAGTGACGTATCTTGTCGCTCTCAGTCATGGTGTAGGTGGGAAACTTCTGCACCACTCTACCAAACCGGTCCACCGTTTGGCCAGTCTTGCTTCCAAGATAAGACCAGATAGTCTCATTTAGGATTATAAGCCCTCTTTCCGTTAGTCCAAAAGTCTGGGTGACCCTGCTTTTATGGATCGACACCAACTTCCCTTGGACCTTGGACACCAGGTATGCATCTACGTCTTTATCCTGGAGCGGCCCCATATTCTTGATATGCTTTTTCAGAAGGTCAAGGTAGCATGGATCTGTTCTTTGGAACATTTCCATGTAGCCTTGAAACTGGAGCATCTCGACAATTTCATTTATCCTGTGCTCCTTTAGCCATTGAGAGTCCATGATTTTTGGTAGAACCGGGAGCGACTGATCACCTATGTTGGCTGCCTTCAACGACACTGGCTCTTTTTCCCTCAGCTTCTCTGCTCGCCATTTGTCCGCTTTGGACAGTTGGATAATGTTCCCCTTTTTCTCTTGGAAGATTGCTTCCAACTCTTCCTTTTTATCTCTCATCATTATTCTTTGGCCTTTCTCACTTTTTTTCTTTCACCTTTCAGGCTCAAGATTAGTGAGGAATCCTTAGGATTGACTCTGCGTGCCTCTGACTGGTCCCCGATAGCAGAGAGATTGGATGTTGAGCGGTCGTCGGAGTATGCGACCACTTTCTCTTCCTCATTTTCCTTTCCTTCTTATCCCCTCTCTCCCTTTAAGGGTGTCCCCATCTTTTTCTTTACTCAATTCTTCCGCACCTTTTTTTGCACTCAATTCTTCCTCACCTTTTTCTGCACCCTCATTTTCACCTTAAAGTGCTATTTCGAGCACTTGTTGCATCTTCTCACCTTTTTCTCCCTCTTTCTAATCCTCTTCATCATTGGAGACAAAGACTTGTTTTGGCCCTCATTTCTTCTCTAGTTGTGGTTGCTTCTCAATTGTGCCCACAATTGGCTCTTCGTTAAAGGAGTCAGTCAGCTATTCCTTTGCGTCTACGACGAATCATCCCTGTTTGGATGGGCTGTTGTCTATTGTTTCTGCAGAGTTCGTGGTGACACTTGGTTCTGAGAGGGTTTGGTGGAGGATTTTCTTGTGGAGCTTTTAGGGGTTGACGTGACTTTGGATTGTGGTACTGAGATTTTTGTGAAGGCAGAGGTTTTTCTTGAGCGTACTAAGCCCTTTGTGGTGAACTCAGATACGTCAACGAGCAGTTGGTTTGGAGTTTTGGAGGTAGTTAGGGTTTGAGAGATAGGTTTAGGGTCAGAAATATAAGAGTTGATGGATGTGCTATGGATTAGGTCATTTACCTTGGGCATATGGAGCTCAATGAATGCTAACTCTTGCAAGGTGAGGGGTTCGTCATCAACGACCTTGATCTTGAGCAAGTTTTCTGCCTCAGCGCTGAACCTTTCTAGTCGTGGAGCGATTTTTGGCTATGTGATGTCGTTTACTGATTTCTTAGGATTTTTTATCCTCACATATTTCCTTGAGCCTTTTGTGGATTGTTTTGGTTCCATTGAGATCCTTGAGGAGTGAGAGTTTTTAGACTGAAGATTAGGAAAACTCGCAATAGGGCTTCGGGTTCTTTGATGACTTTTAACACTAGCCTTACATAAATTTTAAGAGAAAGAGATAGAAAGATTTCACAGAGTTGTATGTGTAATAGATTGTTGAGTGCGTGAAGAGTGAGAAGATTCATATGAAGCATCTAACCCTTTTTATAGAGCGTGGGTAACGGTTGGCGATCGCTCCCCGAGCGCTGACAAGCGTCTAACGGCTAGTTTAACAACTATATTGGACTGGTTTCGACCCTATTGGTCAATTCCAGAGTCTAACATTATGAATGAGATTTTTACCATTGAACATACACTAAAAGTCCTAATTCGCCCTTGTCCTAAGCTAAAAACATGATTTCATTTTCTATGATACTTGGTCACCTATTGTGCTAGCATAAAACAATCAAATACTGCTGAAAGACATGTAACAAAGTAGTCGCTGACTTGTCTATCAAACATCAATGGGCTCTTGAACCTCAAATTTAGTTCAGGAATATCATGCCCAAATCATGGATCTTAGTAAATTTATCCTTACTTAAAGGTTTATTGAGATCATCTGCAAGCTCTTTATTAATAGAAAAGATAATCAAGAACAAGCAACTCATTCTCAAAACAGTTTCTTTCGACGCTTAGCAACTTTTGTAACACCCCTCTCAATAATCACGATGTAATCCCTCACGTAGCAATAAATAAAACGTCTCAGCGGAAAATAAATAACAATTACAAAACTCACTCGGGTGTCACCGGCCATTACTCGCCCATGCGAACAACGTAGCCAAACTACATCCAACTACCAAAATAACCAAACTGCTAACAGCAGTGATAACGAGAAATTCCTATACATCATACTAAATCCATAAATCATAAACTTCGACAAGTGAGCGTCTACCCAATCCTGAAAAATACATAACCTTACCATACGACCATACACCATCCTCATTGCTAAACCCAATGAACTCATGTGTGGTAACAAAAGCAAAACTCCAATTACCCTGTTCCTGCTCTCCAGCTTCAACAATGATCAACAACCTGAAATGGTGTAGTATCAGCGATAGACGCTGAGTATGCCGGGCCTGGACCCTAATGGTCACTTGTCATTTTAACCATCTTGTTATTAGATTGGTTTCATGTTTTTCCATTTTACAGTTGTAATCAAAACTGAAGCATAAATGTATAATGTACATAATCAACCATCCAAATATCCATAAACATTTAACCATCTATCCAATCCAAACAGTCATAGAATATACGGTAGAGTCTCCGACCAACGAGCCATTCTAGCTCACGGGAAATTTTCTTGATACTTACGGACCCGTACGCGGACATCCTGGTATCATTTTTGTGATCACAGCGCGCACCAAGAGCCACATCCTCTTGGCTTTACTTCCATTCCATTAATTAATTAATTATACCATCGCATCGCATTACCAAATTTTCTAACACAGCAGACTAAGGTCATTAGTCCAATCCGGAGTCTGTAAACTCGGGATCCAGTGTTAGATACGAGAGCGGCGTATAGAAAGGCCAATGCTCCGTATAAAAGTCTCAGACAACATGTATATCTTATTATCTTAGTGCTACAACGTTTTTCTGACGTTCCTTATATTTCATATAAGATAGCACCATAGCCGCTAGTTCGTTTTATATATATAGGTCATATATACGAACCAATACTGTTAACTCAACAACAGTAAATAATAAGCAGCTATAAATATACAATTCATGCATATTAATTATCACATTCAGACAAACAATCTTATCACAGATCACACAGAAGTCTGAACTGAGGAAGCCCTCAGAGACAATCAGAGACACATAACAACATACAAGTTGTATCAACCAAATCCGAGCCCAAGGAGCAACCTTAGGACAACTCGGATCAAACCCCTTTACATACCGTTCACCCTGATTGTATTACGATGGAGTATGAATCAGCAAGATCCTATGCTCCATGTAGTCCGCTAGCTCGTCGAGCGTCTTGTCAGAAGTACAATCTAAACGGTAATAAACTATAAGTCAGTCTCCATGACTAACTACATCCGGTATCTCCGAATAATAAGTAACCCCGACAGTTCACCCCTGTTTTCTACAGTTGTTCGTTACGGGTTTCTCTAAAACAGTCAGTTTTGTTACTTAATCGCGTACGTCATAACATTTCAACTGTTAAGTTTAATTCGTTGTATTTCTTTTTAATCTTGTCCACCATCTAGCTTAGGTACATATCCTATAGTTGCATGTATTCATGCATGATTGTAGTATATTATTATTTTTTGTATTGTATCCAAAACTCATAACTTATAGTTCATGACTATATATATTTTTTTAAAATAACCACCACCATTAAATCATATGGTTTCCAACCAAAAGATATATCCACCTTATATACATTATCCTTGTGTATGTATATATTTACCACGTAGGTAATTCCCATGAGTTTAATAAACTCTTATATCATATGTTACATTTTATCATCTTATGTTAGATGATTATTCCCACTAGTTGTATTGTATTGTACAACTTATATTAAGATTGTTATCCTAATATTATGTAACATTTTATGTTGTACATTTACAACTCCTAAGGTTTATCCCATAGGTACCTTAGTTTACAAGTCTCATTTATTTGTAGTTTGTCACATTATTTTATGTGAGTACCCTTCCTTATATTAATTCCATCTAAACCATATAATTGCTATAACATTTATAACATTATAGACCTTAGTCTAAAATTCATTTTCCAACTCTTATTAACTCGGTATAGCCCTTAACTTTATTTAAATCCCATTTTGACCACATAACATTATGTAATGTTATACCATATACTAATATCATACTATGTGATATTTTTATTCCCTTTAACCTATAACCTATAATTTTTATACAAAACTATTTATTATTGCCTCTTAGGCACCATAAGAAAATCTTATTCTTTGCCATAAACCATAGTTTCCTTAATTTACAAAATCACCCCTTAAATCATACCATGTTATATATTCCATTTAATATAACATTTCTAACTTATAAAAGAGTATAACCTATGGTTATTTTTTTGTAAATTCCGAACAGCCCTTGTGCTATTCTATAATTGCCATTTGGCCCTATTTATAACATATAGTTCTTCCATATCATTAAAACCATATATTATACACATATCTTAATAAATTCTCTTAATAATTCTAAAAATCACCAAATTCCACCAAAGGGTTATAAATATCCTTATTAACCCATATACTCTTGGTATTACCATTCCACCATCTATATTTCTCCAAAGTGTCATAATGACATAATAACTATATATTATACATATATAGTTTATTTTAATTCCAAAAACAACCCAATAAATTCCTAATAGCCCATGGGTGTTTAAAATACCATTGTACACCCTTAATTTTCGGTAATAACATATTTACCACATATGTTATGAAAATATTACCATAAGATTCTTATCTTATTATAAAACCTTAAATAAGTTATCTAACTTATTTATTTTGGTCAAAACCTATATGGTCAGGTTGATTCACTTCACCCCCCCCCCCCCATCTCCCCCCCTTAATATTTCCTTGACCATTAATTCCTAATAATTACGGTTTGCAACCAAACTTTCTAGAAATCACCATTTAACCCCAAAACTTTATAAAATCTTATAAACTTTATTTTAACTCCTTTTTACCTCTAATTTTCGGCCTTATTATTCTAAAGCCCCTAAATTTAATTTAATTACACCTAACACCCCATTTATTTTTGGTAATGCATTTATACTACTTAAACTTAATTAAAAGCTTGTAAATGCATAAATAAAATGGCCTAAAATACATGGCCTTATTACAAACATTGGCTTGTAAAATAAATTACACATAAATGTCCCAAAATACATATAAATTTCGGCCTCACCATAGAATTTTCATTTAATTACCAAACTTCCACATAATGTCTTAAATTTGACAATTATGCTTGTTTAATTAGTTATAAAATTTATTAAACCATTTCTTAATCATTTTAAGGTCAAACATGACCTTATTTTACTTCTTCACTCACGGCAATAATTATTGAAATAGCTTAGAACATTTTAACTTAGCAAAGTTAATGTTTAAGTGATTTATACCTTGATTTAGCTTAGGTAAATCCTTGTTTGGATTCGCCACCTTAAGGAGAATTTCTCCAAAGCTTCTCTTACATGTTTTCAAACAAAAAACAAGGCCTAGTTAGTCTCCAAGCAAGATCTAACCATAAGAAGTAATTTAAGTCATGAAAATCATGGATTTTTACCTTAGATCTTCAAGCTTGATATAGATCTACTTCGGCCCTATTTTTCCAGAAGAGAAAGAGTATCAAAACACTCTCAAGAACAAGGTATAGAACCGTGGTGAATTAGCTTGGAAGATAGCTAAGTTTTACCTTGTTTAAGGTGCCAAAAATGGTGTTTTTGGCTTGGATCTAGCTACTCCTTGTAGATCTTGGTATACCAACTGAATCTACATGAAAAGGAGAAGAAAATAAGGCTAGGGAACCAAGGTTTACAACCGAAATTCTCAAGGAAGAAGAGGTGTGTGCTTAGAGCACATTTTTACCTTAAATGGTCAAGACTTGAACTTTCCTCCTTAGATCTGGGTATGGCCGAATTTTAACCTTCCTTTAACCTCCAAGAAACTCTACATAGAAGTATAGAAAAGGTTGGAGTCTAGATCAATCGAAAAAGGAAAGAAAGATGAAGAAAATGGGCATTTTCATGCCTTAGGAGCTTACCTAGAGCTTGAGATCTCATCAATGGTGCTTGGGAACCTTACCTTCGGTCAAGAGGAGCCAAAGGGAGAGTTTGGCAATGAGCTCCACGGTTGGAATGGAGCTAATGAGAGAAATGACCTAGTTTTGCCTTAAAACACATTTTTTGCATTTTTTTATGTTTCAAGTGACTTGATGACTCATCAAGCCTTGATTGAAGTTGAAAAATCATTGGAGACATTTCAAGGGGGCAGCCGGCCTACATTGAGAAAGGTGATGAATTATTTGTGCTTATTTGATTCAATTATGTAGTTATATTGTTAGTTTAATCAATTAATGAATGTGTGACTCACCTCTCTTGTCTTATCTTGCTTGGAGCCTTGTATCAACCGTGTAACAAGGGAAAGGAGGGCTCTCCAACGGCTGGCTTCACATGGGAAGGCAAGAGGTAAGTTCACTTTTTTTGTTTTATAAGGTAAAGTGTACTTTTTTCCTTATTTTATGCAAAAGCAAAGGAATCTCTTTATTTGTCACATGGGTTTTGTCTCTTGGTCTATTAAGAGACTTGCTTCACCGATTTTAGGTAGTCCAACTCGTGGTCAATGGTCAACATTGACCAACTTAGTCAATGTTGACCCCAAGCGGGCCCCACTTTAGGGTTTTATTAATATTTTAATATTAAATTTGTAAAAATTCGTAAATTCTTGGAATTAAATTCATAATATCATATAATATGATATTTTATTATATTTAAAGGTATTTATAACCTTTTAGCCCAATTAAAACCAATTTAGAAGGCGATTACACAAAAACGTGCTTTAAGGAGTTTTAGTGCACATTTTGTGTCGCAAGGTGTTTCTGAGCTTGGTTTTCTTTGACAACGGTTTTGTTGTGTCCCTTACATGATATTTGATCATGGTATTCAATTTTATATCATTTAGAGGTCATTAGACCTTTAAGGTATTCTTAGAGCACCTTTTTGCCCTTTTGACCTTGAAGCATGAAAGTGCTTGTTCTTTGTGTTGGAGTGTTGTCCAACGGTTGTAGTATGTTTGGTAATGTGTTAATATGCTTAGGACAAATTTTTAGGTCCTAAAAGTTCATTTGGGTATTTATTTACCCTTAAC
Source organism: Limonium bicolor (assembly GCA_023374045.1). Classification (NCBI taxonomy): domain Eukaryota; kingdom Viridiplantae; phylum Streptophyta; class Magnoliopsida; order Caryophyllales; family Plumbaginaceae; genus Limonium; species Limonium bicolor. Next base: position 155,730,486 of record CM041780.1, read on the forward strand.
AGTCAAAGGGTGCAACATCTTGTTTTGGGTTGACCATATTGTTCTCAGTTGACTTTTAAGGCATGTTTAGGCCTTAATTAATGTGATTAAATATTTAATCCATGTTTTATTAATTTGGGGTATTTCAATCTACCCCCCTTAAAAAGACTTCGTCCCGAAGTCTCTTAATCAAGTAGGTAAGTATATAAATGTATAACTACCATTATTCCCATAATGTATATCTATGTGATATATCATTTACACACATCGTATTGCGCTTATACAGCACATAGCCATCACGTTGTGGCGTTAGTTCAATCATATATGGATATAGGTGATCCATCAGCACCATTATTTCCTATCAGTTCTACCTACCCTGACAACCTCCCTGAGGTGTCCATAACATTCCATTGTTCCACATTCCATAACTAATGATTCATTTCGTATCTAGGCGATACCTGCAGACGTGTATATCTGAGTGGTTAGAACTGGTGAAATTAAAATAAAAGAAAAGAAATTAAAACTCAAAATAAACGTCGGGCTGCAAACAAATCCCGGTCGTGGTAGTATAGTAAAGTGTAAGCGACCGGATATCGAACCGTGGGACTAATGTGCATATTATAGTACCTAAGCATGTCACAAAAAGGGGGGATTAATTGACTTGTTTTTGTAAATAAAAAGGAAAGATAAAATTAACTAAATTAACAGATAAACTAAATGGGACTCTGGTTCACGTTAATATAATATCTGCTCTTTCATGCTAGGTTTACTGGTTTAATTATAATTGTTTGGCATAATTCCTTTAATTATCTTAAGGTCCGATGAAAACTCATAAGAACTCGTTTTACCAGAAAATGCAAGGTCCGATGAAAACTCGAGCAAGTTCCAGTAAACGGCATTGTAAAAGGAATTATATTCTTGCAACTTGTACTAACTTAAACGATGAAAATAAGTTCCTACAGTTTTACGGCTTAATTAACCCATCTATTTTTTCACCGATCAGATTAGAAATAGATTTCGTAAAGCATTTTAATAAATTCATGAGGTTTATTAAAAAGATGCGAGAAAACCTTTAAGCGTAACAAACTGCATTAAAATTAAAACCAGTAAAACATATTGCATAATACAAATACATAATAATTATTCCCAGAGTATACGTAAACTAGCCTAACATATTAAATAGTGATCTGCTATTTAAATACGTGAGACCAGAGGTGAAACTAATGAAATGAAAAGAAAACAAATGGAGAAGACGGGAGGTTAGAAATGGAATGAACGAGTGAATGAAGGTGTAGTGGATCGAAGATGGATTGATGGGGTGAATTGGAACTCCGGAAGGAACCACGGAAGGAACCTCCGGAAGGACACTTGGGAAGATGAATGGAGCGTGGTTTTTATAGAGGAAGGAAAAGGAAGAAGAGGGAACGACGCGTGAGTGATTTAAGGCAGCGCCTGATATGTTAAATGGAGTAGATGGATATGTTGCAGGCGCGCCGAAAGGAAGAAGCAAGTTGGAGAAGACAGTCGGCGAAGAAGATAACCCGTTGCGTTAATTTCCAGATCTGGACGTTTACAGAGATGTCCACCTACTTGTCCGCTTTATTCCATGCGGTCGTCTCCCTTAGTTGTCCGCTTTGTTGTCCGCATTAATTCATGCGGTTGTCATAGTTGTCTTGTAGTTGTGACTCTCCTCTCTTGTCCGCGTAGACTGATGCGGTCGCAGGGGCGGTCTCCTCTCCTCTTGTCCGCCTAGAGTCGTGCGGTTGCAGGGGCGGACACGCCTCTTGCGTGCAATCTCGCGTGAGTTTCTTTAATCCCTTATAATATGTGGGTATTTGGCATTTTCCCTACATTTAAACACATATAATTCATCAATTAATATAACAACATAATTATAGGAAAAACTCAAGATAAGTGAGAAACATTACTAAAAATGCTGCAAATTATAAGGTGATTAAACCTTAATAAGTCTATATGTTTTGCACTTATCAAACTTCCTCACACTTGACTTTTGCTTGTCCTCAAGCAAAATTAAGGAATAAAATTATCTCTAAGCCATAATAATAAGACAAGATTAAATAAGTGTAGAAGGGAATTTAGACAAAGTGACAATTGAAAGAATAATTCTATAATTAGAAGTAGGTTTTTATAAACAGTGAAGAAGAACAATTTAATAAAAGCATAGAAAAACTAGACTGCAGAAAACAAGTTAGATTAACCAGGGATTTTCAACCAATTTCAATTCTCTAACCCGGGATGACAAGGGGTGTGAAGTAATGCCTTATTCCGCAATACCTTTCAACACCACGTACTCATGTTTATAAATATAAATTGCAATTTATTATTTTCATCTCTTTTTTTTAATGCGAAGATTGTATATACAAAGCACACATTTTTTTTAAATTGCATTATTTTTCTATACCCCATACTTTTCTCTCTATCCTTGTAGCGGTGTTGGGTCTTCTATCCCAGATCACGAGACCTTAGGTAGATAGGTGTTAAAGCACCCCGAAGAACTTAATAACCGGATAGACGAGGCCTGTTTTGGGTTAAAAAAAAAATTCATAAACAGTGGAGTACCTTGTCTTTATCCTTTTCTTTCCTTGACTTCCCACATATTTCCATAATCCCAAGCTAAACTAAATTGGTTTTTACAATTAGCAGATTTATCATATTTTGAGTGAAAATAGAGTATTTTGATGGAAAATAACTTTATACAAACTCCTTTAAATAAAACCATCTTTCAGTTGTCACTTGACATAATTTCAGACACTTCTACAATTATTTTATCTCATTTTTTCATTCTTTTTTTTATACAGGCAATTAGAGTAGCTAAAAGCGAGTGTGGCGTTTATCAAACAACTGTCATATTTTCAGGGAAAGGTCTCTCCTTCCTCACACTTAAGAGGAGCAATGTCCTCATTGTTCAGAATTAAATTCAAGAAAAGGACCTTTCAAAATATGACAGACTCATAAAGGATTAAACTCATATAGGTTGAACATTAATATAATAAAGGAAGAATTGAAACTCCCCTTGTATCGTAGATTGAGGAAGGTATCCTTCCTCACACTTAAAGCTTTGGTAGGGGTGAGACGTTCCTCACACTTAAGTTCACGCAAGTGTTCAACCGAAGATATCGAAATTCCTAGAGCAACTGAGGTTGCTTCCATAGGCGAGTTCAGCTATATGTTCGAATATAGAATTTATTCTGAAAAGGAAAACATATATAGCCAGCAGAACTCAAATTTGCACACAAAAAATAATAGAAGGCAAACCATAAATAATAATGCATTGCATAAAACAAAAACATAAAGTAAACTGAACTGTTACCTTCCTATATGTAACAAAAGTTTGACAAGGTTAAAACAGTATTAGTCTACAAAATGTTAGTAAACAACAGAGAAATATAAAATAAAACAAAAATAAAAATAAAAATCACTGCGGTGGCTGTGAAGGCTGCACTGATCCCTGGCCCGTCTGAGCGAGGAGATGCTGTAGGAGCTGAGCGGTCCGCTCATGCTGCTGCGCTGCCTGTGCATGCAACTCATCACTCCGGTCTAAGCGTTGTGTCATCCGTGTCTGCTCAGCCAGCATCCTCTGCTGGGTCTGCTCAAAGCTCTCAAACCGCTGATGCATCTGCTGCTGCATCTGATGGAAGGCCTGAAGCTGGGTCTGTAGATCTGTCGAGATAGGTACAGGAGCTGGAATCTGCATCACGGCAGTCGTCGGTACGTAGGGCTCCTCTCCCTGTGCAGTGTCAGCGGACGGTGGGTCGGGATCAACTGAGGGTGTAGCTCCCGTAGAGGGCCCTGCTACTGTGGACGATGCAGTGGAAGACCGGGCAGCGCGACCCTTGACCCAGGTACCGTCATCTAAGCGCATAAAGCCTCAGCGCCGCACAGTCTGCAGTGTGACTGGGCACTCTCCTGTCCGGAGCTCTAAACCTCGTTTGACCTCTACTGGGAGGACATTGAAAAGGTGGTACCAGATGGAGAAGGGAAAATAGGAGTGATCTTCTTCTTCTTCGTCCTCAGATAGGAGACCACCTTATGGAGCTGGCCGAACATGATGTGGCTGAAGGAGATGCGCTGAGTGGGTGGAGATGGAGAGAGGAAGTAGTCTAATAAAGCACAATCCTCATCAGAAGCATCGTGCGCGCCAGATGGGCGAATCTGATGACTGAGGATCTCCAGGAGAAGCCTCTGCTGCAGTGTGGGGAAACTCGCGAAAGGGAGGACATCCTTGTCCTCCTCCCCTCGATGTCGGGTCCTCCGACCTACATCCTGAAGCCACCTCGACTTCGACCTATGCATGTGATCCTCTGTGAATCCTCGGAAATCGTCAGGATTAACCGGGATCTGTAGGACAAATGAGAATGTCGCCAGTGTGATCTCAACGGGGTGATGGCGTACGAAAGAGGTAATGCTCAGATTGCCCGTCTGGGCATTCGCATAGAACTCTCTAACCAGCTCTGCACAAAAGAGTCCCCCACCTATCTTTAGGACCGGCGAAAGTCCAAATCTGGCAAACAGGGTGTCCACCCCTGTAGCCTCTAGCACCTCAGGCGCAAATCGCCTCTCCATCACAAAATCTTTGCCTAGATCGTACCAGGCACGGGCCTCTGCCGAAATGAAACCGTCATCCCGAAGATCCGGATGACGAGGAGGTGCAGAAGAAGATGCACCGGGGCAGTTGCCCCTAGCAGGACCAGAACCAGAAAGACCACCGCGCATACGAGGCGGCATACTAATAGTTTGGAAATTGAAAACAAACAAACATTAACAGCATAACAATTTATATTTAATATTATACAGAGTAATAATAACATGAAAATTAATATCAACAACAACATAAAAATCAAACATAGCATTAATATTTGACATAAACAACTTAGCAAATTAACAAAAATAGAAAACAAGTAGAACAAATAATATGAAATAAAAATAAATATACAACATAAATTCTATCGAAAATTCGACAGAACCTCCCCTAAAAATCTTCGATTCTCCACAATTAAATTCAGTCAAAATCTAGGTAATTCAATACCATTATCACATAAATCCACATATAACATCCTACAATCATAAATTAATTCGGTTAATGTAACAAGGCATTATATAATTGGAAAATGCAATTTTAACTATATTGCTCTCGTAAATCACATATACCTAAATGGGAATTCATCATAAACTCCAATTTTAAGTGTAATAAGTGTAAATTTAACCTTGTGTATGTATAATATGATTTTAGAAGAAGAATTTGAGGACAAAATTGCATTATAGATTCGAAATTTTCGAACCCGTCGACCTAGGGTTTCGAAAATTCAGTCCCTAATTTCTCCTAGTGTAGTTCATCATTTGTGGATTTGAAGCTATGGAAACGTAGAGAACGGAAAAACGAAGATTTCGATACTAACCTTGCGTGATTCGGTGGAGAATTGAAGAAGTTTGAGCAATTGAGGGATGGGGGAGTCGCGCGAGCTGCTTCTTCTCTTCGTCGTCGGGTTGAGTTCTGAGAATTGGGGAAGAACAAGAAGTGAAACGCGGCGTCGAGCTCCTTTTTTTCTTCTGAATCGAGACACGTCCGCGTGGGCGTCCGCGTCGAGGGGTGCGGACAGGTGGGCGGACAAGTATGCCCGCATGGAGTAGCGGTCCTCAGTGGCGTCCGCGTGGACGACCATGTAGAGCTAGGCGGACGCAGCTTTTTGAGACCGCAAGTATGTCCGCGTGGGAGTCCGCTTGGACTGGGGCGGACACAGCTTCCGTCTGCTTGCAGACTTAGCCTGTGATTCTCTTTTTTTTTAATTAAATTTATTAAACAAAATAAATATGTCATAAAATTATAAGTTAGTAGTTAGATGACATAAAATTAAAAGTTAGTAATTAGATTACTGGAAATTAAAAGTTAGTAGTTAATTTAAAGAAAATTAAATGTTAGTAATTAGTTGACAGAATATTAAACGTTAGGAGTTAGTGTACATAAAATTAAAATGTTAGTAGTTAGAATTAAATGTTAGGAGTTAGATTAAACAACAAATATAATAATATAAACAAAATATAGTAGATAATTAATATTAACAATAACACAATATTATAGACATAATATTAACAGAATAAAAGGAACAGAATATTTATAATTAAACAGGTGAATAATCCGGGGCTTAGGAACTAGAATAAATCTAGTCCCCGGTAACGGCGCCATTTTGCAGACGTGTATATCTGAGTGGTTAGAACTGGTGAAATTAAAATAAAAGAAAAGAAATTAAAACTCAAAATAAACGTCGGGCTGCAAACAAATCCCGGTCGTGGTAGTATAGTAAAGTGTAAGCGACCGGATATCGAACCGTGGGACTAATGTGCATATTATAGTACCTAAGCATGTCACAAAAAGGGGGGATTAATTGACTTGTTTTTGTAAATAAAAAGGAAAGATAAAATTAACTAAATTAACAGATAAACTAAATGGGACTCTGGTTCACATTAATATAATATCTGCTCTTTCATGCTAGGTTTACTGGTTTAATTATAATTGTTTGGCATAATTCCTTTAATTATCTTAAGGTCCGATGAATACTCATAAGAACTCGTTTTACCAGAAAATGCAAGGTCCGATGAAAACTCGAGCAAGTTCCAGTAAACGGCATTGTAAAAGGAATTATATTCTTGCAACTTGTACTAACTTAAACGATGAAAATAAGTTCCTACAGTTTTACGGCTTAATTAACCCATCTATTTTTTCACCGATCAGATTAGAAATAGATTTCGTAAAGCATTTTAATAAATTCATGAGGTTTATTAAAAAGATGCGAGAAAACCTTTAAGCGTAACAAACTGCATTAAAATTAAAACCAGTAAAACATATTGCATAATTAATACAAATACATAATAATTATTCCCAGAGTATACGTAAACTAGCCTAACATATTAAATAGTGATCTGCTATTTAAATACGTGAGACCAGAGGTGAAACTAATGAAATGAAAAGAAAACAAATGGAGAAGATGGGAGGTTAGAAATGGAATGAACGAGTGAATGAAGGTGTAGTGGATCGAAGATGGATTGATGGGGTGAATTGGAACTCCGGAAGGAACCACGGAAGGAACCTCCGGAAGGACACTTGAGAAGATGAATGGAGCGTGGTTTTTATAGAGGAAGGAAAAGGAAGAAGAGGGAACAACGCGTGAGTGATTTAAGGCAGCGCCTGATACGTTAAATGGAGTAGATGGATATGTTGCAGGCGCGCCGAAAGGAAGAAGCAAGTTGGAGAAGACAGTCGGCGAAGAAGATAACCCGTTGCGTTAATTTCCAGATATGGACGTTTACAGAGATGTCCGCTACTTGTCCGCTTTATTCCATGCGGTCGTCTCCCTTAGTTGTCCGCTTTGTTGTCCGCATTATTCATGCGGTTGTCATAGTTGTCTTGTAGTTGTGACTATCCTCTCTTGTCCGCTAGACTGATGCGGTCGCAGGGGCGGTCTCCTCTCCTCTTGTACCCTAGAGAGCGTGCGGTGTGCAGGGGCGGACACGCCTCTTGCGTGCAATCTCGTGAGTTTCTTTAATCCCTTATAATATGTGGTTATTTGGCATTTCCCTACATTTAAACACATATTCATCAATAATTATAATAACAACATAATTATAGGAAAAACCCAAGATAAGTGAGAAACATTACTAAAAATGCTGCAAATTATAAGGTGATTAAACCTTAATAAGTCTATATGTTTTGCACTTATCAATACCATATGTAATCATTCTATAAAGCAATATGAATACATATCACATATAGCATAAGAAGTATTACACATCTGGGTGTAAACACAACATTCATACAGGTATCTCGTAAGATACATACATACAAGTGTACGTCACACTCAAACAAAACAAACAACGCACGCCCCGTGCACCAACCATAACCAACAAAACCAATTCATTGTATGCCATGCATACAAAACAGACAAACCTCGTATGCCCCGCACACCACCAATTCTTTTTTTTTATGCAACGCATATAAAACAAACAAAACTTAGTGCAAACATGTGCACAGCCAAGAGGCTCTACCCCCCTTAAAAAGGGTTACGCCCCCGTACCCCACAAGTATACAACAGCCGCTCAACAAGGAGCGCTGGATACCTGGCTCTCAAAGAGTTCACCAACTCGTGGATTATCCTCATATCAGAGAGACGGGTATGACTCTAGCCCTTCTGGGCTCCACAATACATAAAGGATGTGGCACTAAACAATTTGTGCTCTCTCCCAAATTCGTTCTAATGGGCCCACTCGCTCTGTATGAGGTGCAGACCCATGAGCATAGGCTCAATTTGCCCTCTTTTTTTTATTGCTGTGAATCCACTTGTTTGGATCACTAGCATATTTGCGTGTGTCTTCTCTCACTGATATTCAGCTTGATATGTAATATGACATTGGCCATTGTTAGTACTTAGTGCTCTTGCACTTGTCTTTGTAATATTAAGACGTACCAGCCTATATGTCCACAAAGATGATGTTTGTCATCCATGTCTCTTAGTATTTTTGTTCCGGAGTAACACACTGTTGTAGTTCCTTTTTTTTAAATAATACACACTCGTGTTGATATCCATTACATCTTCCTGTATTCCCACTAGATTAATAACTGCACAAGTGCAATACCAAAACACTCAGTCCTACAGAGTGCAGAGGCGTAAACTTTAAGCAGCTAATATCTCATGAGTCAAACAGATAAGATGTGCGAATTATCCTGTGAGTGGTACATTCCAAATCCACTGTTCCTTAAGCGAGATATCTGCTATCATATAGCTTTATTTTTTCTCCTTGCGTAGTCACGCGTTTATATCCATATCATCTGGTAGATTTTCTCTGGATTGTAAGAATTTACTCGATCCTTATGAGGATTCTACATATTATCCGTCCATAACGGGTTTTCCTTTTTTTTTATCATATCTCATCCATAGTTCATATACGTCCCCTCATCCATGTAATTGGATGTATTGCAGATTGCATAATAGCTTGAGCAACTTGGCTCTTCACTTCCCAACCATCCTCACTGACGGTGGTGTATCTACAAAGGGTATGCTTGTCCATAAGGACTAAACATTTATCACTCGTAGTGATTAGCATTAAATGCGGGTATACACTGATGGTATTTGGCTAATAAGCCATGTCTGAAAATTCCTAAATGTTTAAACTGGTTTGGTTTACAATCACAGTGGTTGTATAGTTTCTCCAGTTGCAGTGGTTGGACTAACGGTCCTTCCGCAGTCACATAGGTTTCTATTCTCAGGGTTTGTATGAAAACGTTTGAAAAACATCTTTTTTTTGGTATATGTATAATAAAAGACTAAAAAGCAGTAGTTGTTGCAGTTGCATTTGCAGTAGCTGTTACTGTTGTTGTTGCTGCACTTGCTCTGTCAAGTGCGCAAGGTAGATGGAAATTTCAGTGGTTTACTGGTCTAGCGCTTGCATTAGCAAGTGCGCCATGCAGGTGGAAATTCTGGTTCAGTAATCACTGGTCTCATTGACTCTGTGTCGTCGAGTATGGGCTACATGATAATGTAAGCTTAAACATCCTGTTCATATATATATCCGTCAAGGTTTAAAGCTTAATTATAGGTACTGAGTACACACAACTAATCCCAAAGTCTTACACAAAAGGCGAGTGGTCAATGATACACTCCCACATTCTTATAACATAGCTCCTTCTAACATCCAAAGTAAGCACACAACATAGTAAGTAACAAAGTCTTCCACCAGTGGTCTCATGGAGTTAGGGGACTCATGCCCTATCTACTCCCTTGCCCTTCAGGGCTCCAGCATCAGTAGATGTCTGGCCATCCTGACCGCCTTGTGGTACTCCAGATCCTCCAGCTGAGGTCTTCTGAGTATTCTTTGGTGGCCTGTAATTACGGCTCTCAGGGTTCATCCAGCACTCGAATTCCCTATGGCTCTCTTTCTTGCAGCACCGACAGACAACTTTGCGGCCTTCGCAATCGACCCCAGGATGGTCTTTCCCACAACGCTTACAGTAAAAATGGCGTGGGGGTTGTCTGGTGCCTAATGGTAGTAATTAAGTTTAAGTTACAATCTGATGATTTAAAGGTTAAGGTCACAATTCAATTTAAGAGGTAGGTGTTCTCACCCTTAGAAGGTGCTGGGCCGGTCAACCAAAGGACGGGCTCTCTTTCCCTTTGCTCCCTGGTGACCCTGCTGCCCTTTCTTTGGAAAGAATTTCCTATTTAAGGTTTCGGGTGCATTCCTAAGGTATTTAATATGATAAATAATCTGAAATAGAATAAGTCCTTACTTTCCCTTCTTTTGGCTTTCGCCTGGAGATGCTCCTCCACCCTCAGACTCTCCCTCAGGGTTCTTCCTTTTCTTGGCCCCGAGAGTCTCTTCCCGAGTCTGGAGCATTAGCTCCGTCCTCGAGGCAGCTCATAACACTCCTGGAATCTCCTTGGTAAGTTCTCACAAAGTTAATTAGTAATGTAGTAAAGTAAAGAATTTTATGGTTTTCATGTTAGCACCTGGATGGTAGTGTAGAGGGTAGCACCCATCGCCATCTGAATGCGAAATAATAGTCCTCCCCGGAACTTCTCGACCTTCACGGTCTCTGAGTAATCCACACCGGGAATGAAGTCCAGCTGACCAATGAATCGAGCGTAATACTCATCCACGGTCAGACCTCCTTGGGTCAGTGTCTCGGACTCCAGGCGCTTCTTCTGTTTGAGATGCTGGGTAGTACTTCCCTCTCAGCAACTCGACAAAGGCAGCCCACGAAAAGTCGGGCGTAGCCAGGTGATGGTCCTTGACCAACCTCCACCAAGTGCTGGCTGCATCCTTCAGATGGAAAGCAGCCAATGGCGACCTTCTTGTCGTCTGGTACCTGTAAAGCTTCAAATGCTTCTCATGTTCAACAATGTAACGCTCCAACGCTACGGGGTCTGGTTCCCCAGAATATGTAGGTGGTCGGGTCTCTGTAACTGACTTCAGCCAGTTGTTTCCCTTGGCTGTGGCGGGTGGGCTGGTGCTCCTCCTATCTGAGTACCCAGCTGTGCAAGAACGGCTGCAACCGTCTCAGCAACTCCTGTAATGCCGGGGTCACCGCCTCCACCTCTTCCAGTACCACGCCCTCTAGTTCCACCAGACATCTGTAGTACAGTATGTCACATAAATACTCGGTAAATTACCGTACACAACCAATAGATATTGAATTGCCTTAAGGCTAACCTGTCACGTAATTTGCGTTACTAGACACAATATCTTTCTAAGACGAATCGTCTCGTACCTCCCAAATGTTTCCCATAATTTCCCAAGTCCTAAGCTCACTATCTTAACCTATTATCTCGTCATCAGAGCGGTACTCCACTCTGATACCACTTTTGTAACACCCCTCTCAATAATCACGATGTAATCCCTCACGTAGCAATAAATAAAACGTCTCGCAGCGGAAAATAAATAACAATTACAAAACTCACTCGGGTGTCACCGGCCATTACTCGCCCATGCGAGCAATGTAGCCAAACTACATCCAACTTCCAAATAACCAAACTGCTAACCGCAGTGATAATGAGAAATTCCTATACATCATACTAAATCCATAAATCATAAACTTCGACAAGTGAGCGTCTACCCAATCCTGAAAAATACATAACCTTACCATACGACCATACACCATCCTCATTGCTAAACCCAATGAACTCCATGTGTGGTAAACAAAAGCAAAACTCCAATTACCCTGTTCCTGCTCTCCAGCTTCAACAATGATCAAAACCTGAAATGGTGTAGTATCAGCGACAGACGCTGAGTATGCCAGGCCTGGACCCTAATGGTCACTTGTCATTTTAACCATCTTGTTATTAGATTGGTTTCATGTTTTTCCATTTTACAGTTGTAATCAAAACTGAAGCATAAATGTATAATGTACATAATCAAGCATCCAAATATCCATAAACATTTAACCATCTATCCAATCCAAACAGTCATAGAATATATCAAACAACATTTGTATATCGAACGTATCGAGTATTAACAATATATTGTATAATGTTCAATCGCCGTAGCGTTCACCATCCACTGTCTATTTATTTTAGTTTGGCTTTCAAGCCCCCATCCATATGTACAATGTACATTCGCCGTAGCGTACAGTTTCCATAGTTAATTTACCTTAGCCTTGTAGGCTCCATCCAACAATCAACACACAATAAAATAACCACAAGTATAACCGATGAACAACAAAGCGAAACAACGAGAATAATCAACAAGTATAAAGTCTCGTCCATGGTTTTGTTCGCCACTGTATAAGTCTAAATTGTTTTAGTTGTTCAGTTATACCTAGTGACAATGTCTCGTTAAAACGACATGTCTCTAGTTACCCATATATTATGGCGGGTCACCCACGGCAGTAGCCACTCCAACGGTAGAGTCTCCGACCAACGAGCCATTCTAGCTCACGGGAAATTTTCTTGATACTTACGGACCCGTACGCGGACATCCTGGTATCGTTTTGTGATCACAGCGCGCACCAAGAGCCACATCCTCTTGGCTTTACTTCCATTCCATTAATTAATTAATTATACCATCGCATCGCATTACCAAATTTTCTAACACAGCAGACTAAGGTCATTAGTCCAATCCGGAGTCTGTAAACTCGGGATCCAGTGTTAGATACGAGAGCGGCGTGTAGAAAGGCCAATGCTCCGTATAAAAGTCTCAGACAACATGTATATCTTATTATCTTAGTGCTACAACGTTTTTCTAACGTTCCTTATATTTCATATAAGATAGCACCATAGCCGCTAGTTCGTTTTATATATATAGGTCCATATATACGAACCAATACTGTTAACTCAACAACCGTAAATAATAAGCAGCTATAAATATACAATTCATGCATATTAATTATCACATTCAGACAAACAATCTTATCACAGATCACATAGAAGTCTGAACTGAGGAAGCCCTCAGAGACAATCAGAGACACATAACAACATACAAGTTGTATCAACCAAATCCGAGCCCAAGGAGAAACCTTAGGACAACTCGGATCAAACCCCTTTACATACCGTTCACCCTGATTGTATTACGGTGGAGTATGAATCAGCAAGATCCTATGCTCCGTGTAGTCCGCTAGCTCGTCGAGCGTCTTGTCAGAAGTACAATCTAAACGGTAATAAACTATAAGTCAGTCTCCATGACTAACTACATCCGGTATCTCCGAATAATAAGTAACCCCGACAGTTCACCCCTGTTTTCTACAGTTGTTCGTTACGGGTTTCTCTAAAACAGTCGGTTTTGTTACTTAATGTAACACCCCCGAATAACCATCAATAATTGAACGACGTGTCTAACGGTAATACGAGTTGTCTTCGCAGCGGTTTCCAACTTCATCCGGGTGTCACAGATGTCAACCACCCATGTGGTTGACAGACCACATCACTAATACTAAGTTACGGTCTGCATGACTGGAAACAGCCCTCAACAAAATCTCATGTACAATATAGATACAATTCCCAAATACCTAGTGTATACAACGTAGCTACTAGGTTAAGCAATACAATTGTAACATTACATCCTGAATTCCGTTCTACAGGGTACCGTCATAAATTAGACAGAACAACTCATAAGTCTTGCCCGAGTGGACTACCCCCATGATAGTCCTTCACCTACACTCCGTCATGATCCAGATGATTACCTGTAAAAATAAAGGACTCAGCAAAACTATGCCGAGTATGAACGTGTGAAGCCCGCATGTTACCGGGCTACACGACTACTTGGTCGAATATTATTAAATCCAATTTACATGCCATGAATAAGCAGTAACACACAACATGAAATAGCAACACACCAATTCACAACACGCTGAGCACAGAGACAGCCACAAGCACAACAACACAATCACAAATAGAGTGTGCCATAGAATACAAGTGATGACGATCCTCACAGCGGGATCATCTAAGCGTTGTGTGTTTTCATTTCTTTTCCTTGTTTCCATAATGTGTATTCTCATTCTCTTTCCTTGTTCCCATAATGTGTATTTTCATTCTCTTTCCTTGTTTTCATAATGTGTATTTTCATTCTCTTTCCTTGTTTCCGTAATGTGTATTTTCATTTCCTTTCCTTGCACCCGGTCTAGGGATATAGTTTAGATCCCGTGACCATATAGTATGGGTGCTCATCTTCCCTGTTTCTCATAGATTAACGGTGTATTCTTCTGTTACCGCACGTTGGAGGACGTCTCCTCCTTAGTTCATACCTTTGTTCATACCTTAGTTCATACCTCCATTCCCGGCGTCGTTTGTCGAGAAAGAGGGGTCGTCTTTAGACCCCAGGTTATGCCCTTCAATTAGCTGATCCTCCAATCCCGACGTCAGGTCGAGACAGAGGGGTCATCTCTTGACCCCAGGTCATGCTTCCCAAATTGCCAATCTTCCAATCCCGACGTCGTTCGTCGAGAAAGAGGGTTCGTCTTTTAGACCCCAAGATGTGCTCCACAATGGTCGGTCGAAGGATCTGATGCAGATACCAACTCCCGAATATACATACAATACCGCGCGGCCCGAGATGTTGTCTTCCCGGGTTATCTTCATGTTCCTCCATTTGATATTTACTCTTTATTCTCATTAATAAACAGACACCATAGTGGGTGTCATGGTACGTCCTCCATGGTTAGGGAGGAGTTCCCTTTTATGGTATTTTCTTTGTTTTCATAGTTCTCAATGATTCATCTCCAATTCCATAAACGCGAAGGGACTAAACTACTGTGTGCGCGCAAATCACATACAATAATGATATAGCAATCATGCAACACGATAAGTAAGCAAACCAGTTTCATGCCTTAATCTTATAGTCTTTTCACACAGAGCACAAGCACACAAGCCGTGTAACACGGCAACATACGAACCACACATGTCCATACCTTATTCAGAAGCGAATGTCATCTCGCACACGGGTTTCCTGGTCGGCGTTCGTTACGACCCTAACGCTGATTAAAAACAATGTGTCAGTCCATGATTTCATGTGACGACATTTTATTCTAGTTTATCTTATTTATACCGGGGTTATTCCCCACTTGAGTTGTTGAATGTACAGTTTATTTTAAACCTTAGGACTTCCCAAGTATTAACCCTAGGCTTATCTTGCTCCTAGGACATTCACTACGTTAACTAAGTCATTTCCTCTAGATAACGTTTTAGAGTATTCGAAGTGTTAGTTTGTAACAAGTTTTCCTAAGGTAGATTTAGCTTGCCTAGGGGGTATTCCCTTCTTAGCTAAATAGGTTGACAATGTTTTAAACCTATTATCAAAGTAATATAATCTTTAGAATACTCCTCAAACCCATTTATACAGAAGCCCCCAAGGTCATAGAGTTACAACCTAGTTTCGATATTTCATCTTACTTAACCTCTCTTCTAATGTACCAACCATTGTTTACACTGCTCAAACTTTTCATCACACATAATCAGATGGGTTAGGTCTGTTTTAGGTTCGTTATTAAGCCAGCATCATACTCATAACGCTTCTGTAAACCAGTTATACAGAACCGCGGCATCATTGCAAACTGAGGTAACAACCTCTATGTATCTTTGTGATTCTTGTTTGTAGTTACTTTAGCTGAGACTTATTCTTTCCCCATAGTATTTACTCCACTGAATACGGGTGTTTAACAACGTTCTAAACTCAAAACTAACCCAGGAAGACACCCACCTAACCGCTGTATAAAAACAGCAACTAACGAAAACTGAACCCCAAAGCACTTATTAATCCTACAGACCCTAGAGTATACAGAGGCAAGAGTTTCAGATCAAGTCTTCCTCTCTTTCCTTATATAAGTTAACCGACTCCTAACCTCCCAAATTAATATACCACCTTGGTTGAACATAGTAGCATTATTGTAGATCCATGGTCAAGCCACTACCTCTTCTCTGATTCCTCTGAAGTTTGTTTATGCAGAGAACAAACATCACTGAAAACTGAATCCTTGAAACCAAAATCTGGTATGCTTTACTCCGCATCTTTACTTTGCTCACGAATTTTGACTCCCAGCTTCTCCCTCTTTGTTTGCTTACATTGTTATGTGTCTTATTAAGATTCTAAATCCCAGCATAACCTCGTTAATAACAGTGGCACCATCAAAACGGAAACTGGACAACTGATGAAAACTGAAACATACAACAGATAATTTTCTCTTCTGTTTGTTAGTAGACTGCCTTTTAATTCCTCCCAAAGTACTCACTTATTTAATTAAGTGTTCTTGTTATGTTTTAAACCCAAAACTACCTAGACAGTCCTATTAAACCCACAAGTGCAGTTAATTTCAGAAAACTGAAACAGACGTTCTAGTGTTCTCTCTTCTGTTGCCTTTATTTATTCCCGCATATGAGGTTCAATCCCTCCCAAGCTGTTTATCCAGTTCATTGAGTGTTTAACCAAGATGTTTGTTCCAAAACAGATCCACCATAACCAGGACAACGTCCCCAATAATTCTTTGCACAGAAACCAGAAAACCTGAAAACCTTAAACTACATTACCTTTCTCTTCTGTTTTCCTTGTTGTTCATTGATCTGGTTTTCTTTTTATCTTCCCCAGTTATCTAGCTTCCTAGGTAGGTGTCGTGATATAATCTATTCCTCAAAATAATGCGGTTACTCCCATTGAAGCATGTTTATACAAAACAAGAAACTCAGAACCGAAAGCTGAAACGAGAGGATTCCAGAACTTGAAATCATAAACTGAACTATTCCCTTATTGCTCACTGTCTGTTCTTCTAACTGCCTTACAATTTATACCAAAACGCTTACACACTTAGTTAAGTGTGCTGGTATGTTTTAAACTTAAAACTACCTAGGAAAACCCATTAAGCTCACTGGTGTATTTCGTGAACAGGAACAGAAAGAAAAACTGCAGAGACTGAGATCATGAAATTGATGCATTCTCTTCTTTTGTTCTTTATTTGTTAACGAGTTGGGTTTCCACTTCCTCTCAAGTTTCTGCCTTAGTTACTCAGGTGTTTTAAGGAGTTTCTAAACCCCAAAACAAACTCGTTGATGTTACAGAATTGTCCTCCCACAGGAATTAGGAAACTAAAAGGAAACTGAAGCTGTAGACCGATATACTCTCGTCTGTTCCTTATCTTTGTTCAGGGATTTGACTTTCAATCATCCACCTAAGTATCTATGAGCTTACTCAAGTGTGTTAGAGCTGTCTTAGGTTCATTGATACTCAATACCACTCCTAATACCCTCCCTGTAACAGGGTTATGTAGAACTGAACAACTAAAAAAAAATGAGGTATAGAACTGATGCCGTTCTGTGGTGTTGTTCATTAACCTGCCTCACAAGTCTTTCCTAAAATGCTGACTCGGTACATTGAGTGTTTTATATTACTTTTAACTCCAAACAGACCCAAGACCACAAATCATCATTGAAACTGACACACAAATCTGATCTCATCACTTCCATTCTTTTCTTTATTCTCAGATTTAGACTTCCTATTTCCCCCCCAGTTTCTAGCACGTTTTTATCAAATTAGCCAAGTAAACCTTAACACCAGTTTACATCAGTTCAGGCATAGTTTACTAAGTCGTTTAGCATTGTTCGATTCAACTAAGTAGTTTCTCTTGGTTTTCTTAGTGGCATTATTTCCCCGCTTACCTATCAATCTAGTATTTCCAGAACACGGCACACCATTTCAGCAGAGACTCTACAGATTTGCAGATTAAGTACATCAGCTTGCTGATTTAATGACCCAACTCATAACCCATTTTTTTGGTAGTTTCTAGCTTAATACTGATCTCGGTGACTATTAGGCAAGTATTTAACTTATTAAAACCTGTGTTTAGACCACCGTTTAGCCAGTTCATTGTCACAGGTTTATCAGAACAAATTCAGGCAGAATTGTAATACAAGTTCGAACTCAGTTTTAGAGTAGGAGTTTAGAATACAACCTTAAGGTTTCGAAGTTGTTTCTTTCCTGGGTAGATCTTGATACTCTTTGGTCTATTGCCACGCCTTGACAGAGACAAATACCAGGTCAGTTTGTGGCTCGTTTTAGTTTGAAAAACTAAGTGTTAGTTGTGGAGATTCTCGGTAATGTTTACCTTTCTCAGGAGGTGAGTACCCCTAAGATTTTCTCTCGAGCCTAGCTGGTGAAGCCACTCCAACGGGGTACTCCATAACCGGACATGGACAGAAAGGATCAGCAGGTGTATTTAGAGTCACTTAAAACCGAAACAGCAAGCGAGAAAACTTGACAGTAGGTGGCCTCACCTTGGAACTGCTTTCAGGATAGTTTTAGAAAAGGTTTCTTGATGGTTCTTGGCGGAACCTTGAGGATGCTTTCAGATAGATTCACGCATGCAAACAGAGAGGTGGAGAAAAGAGTCAAATGCCATAGCTTTTCGGACAGAACAGAGAGAAGGAAATAGGCTGGTTACCGGTTTTACCTTGTTGGTTAGGCTTGAGCTGCTCCCAAATTTAGAACTAGAGCCAGGATTTAACATGCAAGGGGAGACTAGTGCTGGAAACCGTGAAGGAATGGGTCTGGTTTCTTGGGAAATCTCAGCACAGCTTGTTAGATGATCTTGTGTGTTCCAGTTCCTCAACCGATAACATCCCCGTTTCAGACATGCACGGGAAAAACATTGAAGGTTGGAGTTATAATGGGGGTGGCAAGGAAACAAATCGCCAAAAGGAAACTGGAATTTTTGAGCTCTGATCCGGAAAATAATAAGTGAGGAGGAAGGACTACCCTGCTCAGAAGTTACGAACGTGGAAACTTGTTCTCTGTACTCGCACCAGGCGTGAGGAAATGGGAGGAATGTGCAAAGTTGAGTGAATTTTAGGAGTTACAGACGCCCATACTGGCGAGAAGAACGGGGACATTTGTTCGAGAAGCAGGGACTGTAGTTTGCATGGGCAACATTGAAAAAAAAAAGAACGGGTGATCTGTTGGTTGGGCTATGGACACACGCGAGAAGGAGACTAGAGTAGGTAATTAAATGTTTGTTAGTGAATCAGCAAGGTTTTCGGACATCACAAGAGTGGGTTGTCAGTATGATTAAGTAGTAGGTAGGTGGTTAGTTTTAATATTTAAGACAGGGACAAGTATCTTTTTTATAATGTTACTTACACTGATTCGTGTAATATATTCTCGATCATATGTTACTACAATTGTTATGTGTCAATGAGCACTCCATATATTTCAGTTTGTATAATGTGTCGCACTTGTTTCATGTACAAAGATCCTAACATGGAATAATTTATTTTGCCCACTGTGTAGTCATATCGAAACCCATAGTGTTACTTGCTACCCCATTCACGGACATATGTATGTCCTATAGCATCTTAGTGTATAAGTTGTAGCTCAATTATACATTAATGTGACCGGTTAATTTAAACATACCACACATATTCTTGGTTTCATGTGTTTTAACTATTAGGGGTGTTTCACTTAATCGCGTACGTCATAACATTTCAACTGTTAAGTTTAATTCGTTGTATTTCTTTTTAATCTTGTCCACCATCTAGCTTAGGTACATATCCTATAGTTGCATGTATTCATGCATGATTGTAGTATATTATTATTTTTTGTATTGTATCCAAAACTCATAACTATAGTTCATGACTATATATTTTTTTAAAAATAACCACCACCATTAAATCATATGGTTTCCAACCAAAAGATAATCCACCTTATATACATTATCCTTGTGTATGTATATATTTACCACGTAGGTAATTCCCATGAGTTTAATAAACTCTTATATCATGTTACATTTATCATCTTATGTTAGATGATTATTCCACTAGTTGTATTGTATTGTACAACTTATATTAAGATTGTTATCCTAATATTATGTAACATTTTATGTTGTACATTTACAACTCCTAAGGTTTATCCCATAGGTACCTTAGTTTACAAGTCTCATTATTTGTAGTTTGTCACATTATTTTATGTGAGTACCCTTCCTTATATTAATTCCATCTAAACCATATAATTGCTATAACATTTATAACATTATAGACCTTAGTCTAAAATTCATTTTCCAACTCTTATTAACTCGGTATAGCCCTTAACTTTATTTAAATCCCATTTTGACCACATAACATTATGTAATGTTATACCATATACTAATCATACTATGTGATATTTTTATTCCCTTTAACCTATAACCTATAGTTTTTATACAAAACTATTTATTATTGCCTCTTAGGCACCATAAGAAATCTTATTCTTTTCCATAAACCATAGTTTCCTTAATTTACAAAATCACCCTTAAATCATACCATGTTATATATTCCATTTAATATAACATTTCTAACTTATAAAAGAGTATAACCTATGGTTATTTTTTGTAAATTCCGAACAGCCTTGTGCTATTCTATAATTGCCATTTGGCCCTATTTATAACATATAGTTCTTCCATATCATTAAAACACCATATATAACACATATCTTAATAAATTCTCTTAATAATTCTAAAAATCACCAAATTCCACCAAAGGGTTATAAATATCCTTATTAACCCATATACTCTTGGTATTTACCATTCCACCATCTATATTTCTCCAAAGTGTCATAATGACATAATAACTATATATTATACATATATAGTTTATTTTAATTCCAAAAACAACCCAATAAATTCCTAATAGCCCATGGGTGTTTAAAATACCATTGTACACCCTTAATTTTCGGTAATAACATATTTACCACATATGTTATGAAAATATTACCATAAGATTCTTATCTTATTATAAAACCTTAAATAAGTTATCTAACTTATTTATTTTGGTCAAAACCTAGCATATGGTCAAGGTTGACCTCCTTAATATTTCCTTGACCATTAATTCCTAATAATTACGGTTGCAACCAAACTTTCTAGAAATCACCATTTAACCCCAAAACTTTATAAAATCTATAAACTTTATTTTACTCCTTTTTACCTACTAATTTTCGGCCTTATTATTCTAAAGCCCCTAAATTTAATTTAATTACACCTAACACCCCTTATTTTTGGTAATGCATTTATACTACTTAAACTTAATTAAAAGCTTGTAAATGCATAAATAAAATGGCCTAAAATACATGGCCTTATTACAAACATTGGCTTGTAAAATAAATTACACATAAATGTCCCAAATACATATAAATTTCGGCCTCACCATAGAATTTTCATTTAATTACCAAACTTCCACATAATGTCTAATTTGAAATTATGCTTGTTTAATTAGTTATAAAATTTATTAAACCATTTCTTAATCATTTTAAGGTCAAACATGACCTATTTTATTCTTCACTCACGACAATAATTATTGAAATAGCTTAGAACATTTTAACTTAGCAAAGTTAATGTTAAGTGATTTATACCTTGATTTAGCTTAGGTAAATCCTTGTTTGGATTCGCCACCTTAAGGAGAATTTCTCCAAAGCTTCTTACATGTTTTCAAATAGAAAACAAGGCCTAGTTAGTCTCCAAGCAAGATCTAACCATAAGAAGTAATTTAAGTCATGAAAATCATGGATTTTACCTTAGATCTTCAAGCTTGATATAGATCTACTTCGGCCCTATTTTCCAGAAGAGAAGAGTATCAAAACACTCTCAAGAACAAGGTATAGAACCGTGGTGAATTAGCTTGGAAGATAGCTAAGTTTTACCTTGTTTAAGGTGCCAAAAATGGTGTGTTTTTGGCTTGGATCTAGCTACTCCTTGTAGATCTTGGTATACCAACTGAATCTACATGAAAAGGAGAAGAAAATAAGGCTAGGGAACCAAGGTTTACAACCGAAATTCTCAAGGAAGAAGAGGTGTGTGCTTAGAGCACATTTTTACCTTAAATGGTCAAGACTTGAACTTTCCTCCTTAGATCTGGGTATGGCCGAATTTTAACCTTCCTTTAACCTCCAAGAAAACTCTACATAGAAGTATAGAAAAGGTTGGAGTCTAGATCAATCGAAAAAGGAAAGAAAGATGAAGAAATGGGCATTTTCATGCCTTAGGAGCTTACCTAGAGCTTGAGATCTCATCAATGGTGCTTGGGAACCTTACCTTCGGTCAAGAGGATCCAAAGGGAGAGTTGGCAATGAGCTCCACGGTTGGAATGGAGCTAATGAGGAGAAATGACCTAGTTTGCCTTAAAACACATTTTTTGCATTTTTTATGTTTTAAGTGACTTGATGACTCATCAGCCTTGATTGAAGTTGAAAAATCATTGGAGACATTTCAAGGGGGCAGCCGGCCTACATTGAGAAAGGTGATGATTATTTGTGCTTATTTGTGAAATACCCCTAACCTTTAAAATATAATTAAATGATCTATTAATGATCTAAGATGATTATTAAAATCTAAATATTATTGGGAAACAATCTAAAAGATCTTAACAAGGCAAAACACGCCTTAAGATCGGTAAAGCCAAAAATGTGCTTTAAGACACCATAAAGGTTGTATGACCTCAAATAAGATCCAAAGTGGATTCCTAAGTATTATAATGAAGCAAGGAACACAATAAAACCATTCTCAAGGAGAACTAAGCTCAGGAACACCCTGTGACACAAAAATGTGCGCTAAAACTCCTTAAAGCACGTTTTTGTGAGATTGCCTTTTAAATGATTTTAATGGGCTTAAAAATTATAATTACCCTTAAATATGATATTTAATCATATTAATCATATTAGGAATTTAATTCCAGAAATTTACGAATTTTTACAAATTTAATATTAAAATATTAATAAAACCCTAAAGTGGGGCCCGTATGAGTCAACATTGACCAAGCATGGTCAATGGTCAATTAATTGACCCCTTTGGACCAAGGAATCGGCTGCAATAAGTGAGGAGACAGCATACAATGATTTTGGAGACAAATACTACTAATGCATTTACTTTTAGAAAATAACATTATTTTACATTATTACCAATCATTCCCACCTCTCCTTCCTTCCTTGTCCGATCCTCTCCTTCCCAGCCGAGCTCACCCTTCCTCTCAAGCTCTCAAATCTTGTTCTTGAACATGGAAGGCAAACTAGCTCCTAAGTCCTTAAGGTAAGTGTTTTAATGTCATTTTTAGCCCTTTTCTTCATCTTTCACTACCAACACCTAAATTTCGTGGCTCAAAATTCCTATGGCTTACTCAGTGTTCTAAGGTTATAACAAGAGCTAAACTCGGTTGAGACCAGTAGAGGGAAAGGTTGTTCAAATCTACATTTTAAGGTAAAAATGTGCTTGTAAGCTCATAACTTTTGATTCCCTTCGAGTTTGGCTGTGAAACGTTGGTCATAGCCTCATCTTCTTCTCCTTTTCATGTGGAATCTGTTGGTTAGCCATTTGGAGCAAGGGTGACCGAGATCCAAGAGAAATACTCTCTTTAAGGCATTTTTCCAAGGTAAAACCTAATAACAAGGTAGTATTTCAAGATCTACTATTTCCTATGTCAATATAGTGGATCTAACACCTTGTGGTGTGTTTGGTTCAGATCGAAACCACCTTGAACACTCCTTGCATTTTTAAGGTGATTTTTACCTTAAATCTTACATTAATTATTCCTTTGGTTAAACTCAAGCTTGGAGTGTAACCATATCTTGTTTTAGTGTATTAAACATGTCTAAATCAAGTGGTGATTTTTCCTACAAGTGGCCGAGAGCAAGGCTTAATCAAGGTATATAAACACCTTAAACTTATGATTTTTGTAATTTTTAAGCATATATATATATATGGCCGAGAGTGAATATATATATATATAGGTCATATTGACCTAAAAATGGAAAAAATGGCTAAGATAAATTAAGCTAGTCATTTAAGGGATTTAATTAACATAATGGTCAAATTTGAACATTATGTGGAAAAAAAAATATTTAAACCTAAGTGAGGCCGAATATATATGCTATATTTGAGACATTATTGTGTAATTTATTTTGCAAGTTCAAGGTTGTAATAAGGCCATGTCATTAGGCCATTTTATTTTAAGTTTATAAGCTTATTTAGTTTTATTTATGCTTATAATTAAAATTGGGGCCAATTCGTAATTATTAAGGATTTAGAAAGTCGTGGGGCATAATTTAGAACAATTTAGGGTTTTTAAATGAATTTAATAAAAATTATAACATTTTATAAAGTTTTGGTTCAAAATTGTAAAAATAGAAAAGTATAGGTTATTTGTAATTACCGAAAAATTGGTTCCCATTGGGTAAGGAGTCAAAGTTGACTATATAGGAGACTTTGACCAAGTTTAGAAAATTTAAGAAATTAAAATACTATCTTATAATGAGATACTTATTAAATTGTAAAAGATTTATAAGACTTGGGGTGGTAATGTAATTACCGAAACTTAAGGGTACTAAATGGAGTTTAGTAAAGTCCTTAAGTTATTAGAAATTTTTAGAAATTTTTTGGTTTAAATTTGGAGTTCATAAGAATTAGAAAAGTATAATATATGATATTTTATGACATTGTTATAAATAGGTAACAAATATATGGAAACCGAGACTTAGAGGAAAAATAAGGTTAAGAGTAATGTTTATAACCTTTTGGTATAGTTTGGTAATTTTGGAATTATGTACAAGGTTTTATAAAGATATATGTATAATATATAGTTTAATGGAATTAGAAAAACTATGTATTATAAATTGGGATTGAATTGTGATTTTATAGAAGTTTAGTGGTATAATAAAAGCCGAAAATATAAGGGGGCTAATTGGTATTTTATAAACAAAATAATATAAGTTATAATTGTTTTAAATGACTTAAATGTCATAAGATATGTTATATAACTAGAATGTAACATTATATTAATTAAGTGGTGGATTTTGTAAATATTTAAGAACATAGGTGCTGTTCGAAAATATTAACATTTTTAAATGGAATTTATAATATGGTTTCTATGTTATAAGAATTATAGCATTTATTATATAAGGAGTATTCATTAAAAGAATGAATATAGATTATAAGACTTACCATATAATAAATAGTTCCATAACACACATATATAAATAAATATATGTAATGGTGTAGAAAATATGATGTGATTCAATAATTATAAATTATCATAATTAAAATGATGATAGACGAGGAGAAAAGAATTACAAACATTGGATATGGAATTCTAATGTAAAGAGAGTGTACATGTGATAATGAGAATTCATGTAATTAAAAATATAAGTTCACAAATGAATTATACCACATTGAATTTTAAAAAGAAAAAGACAAACCTTAGAAAAATAAATACTAAGGTAAGATGCATAATGAGGCAAAGGATCACACATACAATAATGAAACAAAACTGTATGAAGTACAAACAAACCTTAAGTCACATGCGATAACAAGTTTAACAATAACTATACTAATATACAAACAAGACTACGCATGTAATATAACACTTGTCCAATCTTGAGTAAACCTAAAACCCGACAAGCATTGATAGTTAATAACAGGAGGTTAACCGGGAGGTGTTAGTGACGGTGCGGGGTACCGTAGAATTGTGTTGTTATACGGTATGCTAATCAGTAGCATTATGTATTGTTTAGATTATTAGAGACTACACAAGGAGCATAGGATCTCGCTGATTCATACTCCACCGTAATACATCGGGGTGAACGGTATGTTGTTATGTGTCTCTGATTGTCTCTGAGGGCTTCCTCAGTTCAGACTTCTGTGTGATCTGTGATAAGATGTTTGTCTGAATGTTTAATTAAATATGCATGAACTGTGTATTATAGCTGCTTATTACTGTTGTTGAGTTAACAGTACCGGTTCGTATATATGAACCAATATATATAAAACGAACTAGCGGCTATGGTGCTATCTTATATAAAATATAAGGATCGTCAGAAAAACGTTGTAGCACTAGGATAATAAGATATACATATTATCCGAGACTTTATACGGAGCATTGGCCTTTCTATACGCCGCTCTCGTATCTAACACTGGATCCCGAGTTTACAAACTCTGGATTGGACTAATGACCTTAGTCTGCTGTGTTAGTAAAATTTGGTATTGCGATGCGATGGAATAAATAAATAATTAATTAAAGATGGAAAGTAAAGCCAAGAGGATGTGGCTTGGTGCGCGCTGTGATCACAAAAACGATACCAGGATGTCCGCGTACGGGTCCGCAAGTATCAAGAAAATTTCCCGTGAGCTAGAATGGCTCGTTGGTCGGAGACTCTACCGTTGGAGTGGCTACTGCCGTGGGTGACCCGCCATAATATATGGGTAACTAGACACTTGTCGTTCTAATGAGACATTGTCACTAGGTCTAACTGAACAATAATACAGTTGAGAATTATACAGTGGCGAGCGATATTGGTTCCTATACCATGGACGAGAACTAATACTTGTTTATCATTCTCGTTGTTTTCGCTTGGTTGTTCATTGGTTATACTTGTGGTCACATTATACTTGTTGATGGTTGTGTTTATTGTATGGATGTTACTGTTAATTGTTTTACAGTCTTAAATATTAAAACGGTGTTGCATGTAATGAACTCATGCTCTCGACCAAATAATTGAGGGTCTTTGGGGGCATGACGGGGCATGTGATGACATACTCAGCAGGGGCTGATTCCATACCCAAACCATCTTTATTTCAGGTGAATAGCTGGTGGGTCTCGCAGCGGGTGACCATTGTGATAGTACGGTTGGTTAGACTTGGTACGGTGTGATACTCTTTTTTTGTTTTTTTTTCTTTTTTTTGTTTGGTGGTTTTGGACTCGGGTGTTTTAAACCGAGGTGTATTGTTTTAGATGCTCTCACGGTCTGTAATAATTGTTGATGTTGGAATTGTTTTAAGTTGTTTAAGTTCTACTATCTATCTCTTGTGGTCACTACGGGAAAAGTGGTATCGAGCGGAGTACCGCTCTGATTACAAGAGATAGTAGAAGTACCTGAGCCTAGGTTATTACACACCAGTACCAAGAGATAGTGTAAATGATTTGAGTTAAGATATGGTAAGGAAAGTACGGTATTTATACCAAGAGCTGACCTTGGTTTTGAATTCTTCAGATGTCTTCCGGGAGGCGATCAGCAGGTAGAGGAGGTGGTGGAAGAGGCGGCGGGCCTGGAGCAGGTCCTCCGGAGGCCCCAGCCGTGGGCGTGGCTGAGACGGTAGCTGCCGTCTTTGCTCAGCTAGCCCAGATGGGAGGTATCCATATCGGAGCACCACCTGCACCACCGGTAGTCCCACCCGTACCCGCACCTAGAGAGCCGAATTGGCTGAAGAGCGTAGCTGACACGCGAGTACCTACCTATGATGGAGTTGCTGACCCCACTGTCCTGGAGAGATTCATTGTTGAGCACGAGAAGGCCTTCGATGCCATACACGTGTGCTGAGCACCGAGTCGATATAGCAGCCTTTCACCTGAAGGACGCTGCCAGCACATGGTGGAGGTCCGTGAAGGCACATTACCTTGCTACAGAGGTTTTTGGGTGGACTGGTTTGTGGAGATATTGAGAGAGAAGTACTATCCTGCTCATCTGAAGCAGAGGAAGAGGGAGGAGTTTGAGTCCCTGAGACAGGGTAGTATGACAGTAGATCAGTACTACTCCTTGTTTATTGGGCTCTTGGACTTCGTCCCAGGAGTTGTATATTCTGATGCTGTGAAGTAGAAAGTTTAGAGGCGGGTTGAGATATGCTATTAAGGCCGCCATGGGTGCTACCTTGTACCCTACGGTTCAGGTAAAACTAATTGACAGTTTGTACCTTATACTCAGTTTGATTTGTTACAAGTTCGGGGAACTCATTGATGTATTACAGGAGTGTTATGACGCTGCTTCTCGGACTGAGATGATGGTGAACAGCCGGGAGGACGGCCAGGGGCAGAAGCGTAAGGCCCCAGAGAAAGAGGCAGAGACTGAGGCTGGAGGCGGAGGCAGTAAGGGCTGGAAGTAAGAACCACCTTAAGTTATTTAATCCATTTAAATTACTTACTTACTGCCTGCTTTTATACCTGCTACTAATCCTGACACTTTGACGATCACAGGAAGAAGAAGTTCTCCTGGAGGGAGAAGAAGAAGGAGCAGGCCAGCCAAAAGGGTAAAGACAAGGTCCCGTTGCTGACCGGGCCTACCTACGATGTGCAGCCTCTTAGATCTATACCCCCTAAGGGTAAGCGATCTAACCTTGTGAATAAATTGTGTACTACACTACCCATTACCATCCTTGTATAACCTGAGTGTGACATGATAATAGGTTCTGCACCCCAGCGCCACTTTCACTGCAAGCGCTGTGGTAAAGACCACCCGGGTGTCGACTGCACCGGGCAAGCGGTGGACTGCCACCATTGTGGAAAGAAGGGCCACAGGTCGTTCGAGTGCTTTAATAATCCTGATAGCCGAGCGTACCGCCCACAGAAGGGGACTCAGGCGCACCTACTGGAGGAGGTGGAGCCGAGGTGGCCAGAGGGGGCCGGCGCCCCAAGCCCAGAGAGGGCAGCAGCAGCAGCAGCCGCAGCAGCAGAACCAGGGCCAGAGGAACCCGCCGGGCAACCGTATGCTGAATGCAGCGGGAGCTTCAGGCGCTGGCACTAGTACCCAGCGCGGTGAAGGTTAGCATTTGAAACCTTAACCATTGTATGAAAGCATGACTAAGTGTTAAACGTTTTACCTTGGCATGAATGAGTGTTTAAGTTACCGTTTTAGATAAACAACTTACCTAGGAAACCTTTTACCTCTTAGGAGACTTCGATATCTGCTATCCCACACTTACAAGACAGAGATCACCTAGACCCGTGGAAGAAAGACGGGAGTACCCTAGTGAGTTGTGTCATGTAGTCAGACCGGGCATGATACTTCTCAGAGAGTTCCTAACCCTAGATGAGCAAATCACCATAGTGAATGAGTGTAGAGCTTTGGGTAAGGGCATAGGAGGTTTTTATACCCCTGTATTTACTAGTGGTTCTAGAATGAAACTGCACATGATGTGCTTAGGAAAAGATTGGGATCCACAAGCTAGGGTTTATCGAGAGGTGAGGATGGTAGGTGACGTATCTATACCTAGGATACCTGAGAGTTTCCTTACCTTGGTGAGAAACGCAATGGATATTGCTCAAGACTGTGAGGTTTATCCATTACCCGACATGACACCTGACGTTTGCATCATCAATTACTATGAACAGGGAGGGAAGCTTGGAATGCACCAGGACCGTGATGAGACGACCGAGTCCATCACCAGAGGAATACCAGTTGTATCTTTTCCATCGGCGATGATGCTGAGTTCATTTATGGAGACCAGAAGAGGATGGATCTAGCAAGCAAGATCATCCTCAAGTCTGGAGATGTGTTAGTATTTGGTGGAGAGTCGAGGCTTGTATATCATGGTATTAAGAGCATTAAGCTCAATACCGCACCACCAGCTCTAGTGAATGATACCCACATCCGACCCGGCCGTTTAAATTTGACTTTCAGACAGTATGATGTAATAGTAGTAGTTAAGTGTGTAACCTTGTATAATACGTTGGAATGAATAAATAAGAGTTTTCTACCTTCAAGTATATGTGTTCAGTTTTGTTATACCATAATTCATAACTTCAGGCTAGAAATGGAAAGGAGGTACCATCTGCATCCTAGACATGGCGCAAGCCAAGGAGTCTGGTAATGTCATCACAGGTATGACAATTACAAACAACAGTAAACTAGTGATTTATTGGGACTCGATGCTAATACGAGAGGTAATCTCAGGTACCTTTCCTATTGATGGTGTTAGTGCTTCCGTACTGTTCGACTCAGGGGCTTCGCATTCTTTTGTTTCCTCGACGTTTGCTAAGAAGCTGGGGGCCACCCCCGAACAGCTTTCAGACTTTGCAGTCACCCTTCCTTCGAAGGAGAAAGTAGGTTGCACCAGACAGTATACAGGGTTAGAGATCAGCATTATGACTGAGACCTTCCCCATTGATTTGATTGAGTTCAAGAACTTGGGTTTTGACATCATAGTGGGCATGGATTGGCTACAGAAGCATAGGGGCCGCCTTCATTGCGCAGAGCATCGACTACTACTGAAGGGGCCGAGCGGCAAGACAGTGTCATACCGCAGTGTGAGGAGAGAGCCGACTGTCAAGATCGTGTCAGCATTGTCCCTGATGAAGGATGTTAGGAAGGGCCGACAAGCCTTCCTCTGTTATGTACAGGACACGAGACAGAGCGACGTGACGGACGTAGACATTCCAGTCGTGGTAGATTTTCCCGACTTATTTCCTGATGAGCTGCCAGGCATGCCACCTGTGCGCGAGGTTGAGTTCGCCGTCGACTTGTTGCCAGGTACGGGCCCCATTGCTAAGGCACCCTACCGTATGGCACCGGCTGAGATGAGGGAGCTGAAGCTACAGCTGGAGGACCTCCTTGACAAGGGATTCATTCGACCTAGTGTTTCTCCTTGGGGTGCTCCAGTGCTGTTCGTCAAGAAAAAGGACGGCAGTATGCGACTCTGCATCGACTACCGCGAGCTTAATGCGGTTACAGTCAAGAACAGGTACCCATTACCACGGATAGATGATTTATTTGATCAGCTGAGAGGAGCCAGTGTGTTCTCGAAGATAGACCTCAGATCTGGCTACCATCAGATTAGGATTGCAGAGGGTGATATTGAGAAGACAGCTTTCCGGACACGGTATGGACACTACGAGTTCACCGTTATGCCATTCGGACTGACGAATGCGCCAGCCATATTCATGGACTTGATGAACCGACTTTTTAGAGAGTCTTGATAGTTCAGTTGTAGTCTTCATCGACGATATTCTGATCTATTCAACCAAGGAAGACCATGAGTTCATTTGAGACAGGTGTTGAATATTATGAGAGAACCAGCTGTATGCCAAACTCTCTAAGTGTGAGTTCTGGTTAGACAGCGTGTCATTTCTAGGACACATTATATCAGCTAGCGGCATATCTGTAGATCCTGCTAAGATTGAGGCAGTGAAGAGTTGGCCAAGGCCGAAGACAGTCACAGACGTCCGTAGCTTTCTGGGTTTGGCAGGGTATTATCGAAGATTTGTGAAGGACTTCTCCAAGGAAGCCAAACCGATGACTAATCTAATGAAGAAGGAATCCCAGTTCTTATGGTCTGCAGAGTGTGAGCAGTCCTTTCAGACGCTGAAGGATCTCCTGACATCAGCGCCCGTTCTTACTATCCCTGAGGGCACTGATGGGTTCGAGGTATACTGTGATGCCTCTGGAACCGGTCTAGGCTGTGTGCTTATGCAGCACGGGAAGGTAGTTGCTTACGCATCCCGACAGCTGAAGAAGCATGAGGTGAATTACCCCACACATGACCTTGAGTTAGGCGCAGTAGTCTTCGCTTTGAAGATCTGGCGACATTATTTGTATGGTGTGACAGTCACTATCTACTCTGATCACAAGAGTTACAGCATCTCTTCTCTCAGAAGGAGCTGAACATGCGACAGAGAAGATGGGTCGAGTTCTTGAAGGACTACGATATAGACCTGAGGTACAAAGAGGGCAAGGCGAATGTGGTAGCTGATGCCCTGAGCCGCAGAGCTCATTCATTGTTCACTTTATTAGCAAACAGCAGTATGATTGATGAGATACGAGCTGCACAGGAGAGTGATCACTATATGCAGAGTATCAGGCAGAAAATGATAGATGGTTGTTTTGAGAGGCTGAAATATGACTTCGAACTGTGCGATGATGGCATGATCGACTGAATGGCCGTTTGTGTATTCCGGAGTCGTCTCCTGATCTGAAGGAGAAGATACTCCAGGAGGCTCATTGCTCGTCCTTATCCGTCCACCCTGGTTCGTCGAAGATGTATAAGGATTTGAAGGTTCATTTCTGGTGGAGCGGGATGAAGAAGGATGTAGCTGAGTATGTGGCTAGATGCTTGACCTGTCAGAAGGTTAAGTTTGAGCATAGGAGACCCGGAGGTTTAGTGCAGTCTATGCCTATTCCTTGTTGGAAGTTCGAGGACATTTCGATGGATTTCGTTGTCGGTCTCCCACCGACTAAGGGAGGACTGAACACGATTTGGGTCATTGTGGACCGTCTGACGAAGGTGGCAAAGTTTTTGCTATGAAGGATACCTGGAACGTCCCGAAGTTAGCGGACTTGTTCCAGAAGGAGGTGATCCGGCACCATGGTGTGCCAAAGACTATTGTTTCTGATAGGGACCCTCGATTTTTGTCCAGATTCTGGGGACAGGTTCAGGAAGCCTTGGGTACAAAGTTGAAGCTTAGTACGGCGTTCCATCCACAGACCGACGGTCAGAGTGAGAGGACCATCCAGACACTGGAGGACATGCTGAGAGCATGTGCCTTAGATTTTCAGGGGAGTTGGTTAGAGCGACTACATCTGATAGAGTTCGCCTACAACAACAGCTACCACTCCTCGATACAGATGCCACCGTTTCAGGCACTTTATGGTAGACCATGTAGGACTCCTTTATGCTGGGATGAGGCCAGCGAGACTACGCTTCTAGGACCAGAATACCTAGAGCAGATTAAGGAGGATGTCCTACAGATTAGGAAGAACATGAGGGCAGCTCAGGACCGACAAAAAGCAAATGCAGACACCAAGAGGAGGGACATTGAGTTCACTACCGACGACATGGTATTCCTTAGAGTGTCACCCATGAAGGGAATATTCAGGTTTGGGCAGAAGGGCAAGTTGAGCCCAAAGTATGTTGGACCTTATGCGATTAGGGAGCGAGTGGGCCCATTAGCCTACAGACTGGATTTACCAGCAGAGCTCGGGAGGGTGCACGACGTTTTCCACGTTTCACAGTTGAAGAGGTATGTGCCCCACCCATCGCACGTTTTGCAGCCAGAGACTTTAGAGTTGGACCCTGCTCTACGATATGAGGAAGTACCACTCCTCCGCATTCTCGATACGAAGACGAGACAGACTAGGAACAAGACCGTTAGCATGGTCAAGGTTCTCTGGTCGAACCATGAGGTGGAGGAGGCTACATGGGAGTTAGAGGACTCCATGAGAGCGAAGTACCCAGCACTCTTCGAGTAGTAGCTGTGTTACTTGTACGGGTTCGTGGTCAAACCCTTTTTAAGGGGGGTAGACACCACTTGGCTTGCGCACATGTTGTGCATTAGGTCTTGTTTTTTGTGTTTGTTGTTGGTATGCTGCGTCATACATGTTGTTTGGATGATTGTGTGTATGATACATTTTATGTATGTATGTGCCTTAGTGCACCTGGTTGAAATATTTAGTACCGCTGAGTACTTTTGGTTGATGAGTTGGATGTGCACCTTGTTAGTGCTGTGTATGAACGAGTTTATATGAGTCTGTATATAGACTAGGTCGAACCTAGTGGGAGTTACTCCCTAGCAATGGACTGTTTGGTTACTTAGTGGAACTTGATTCCTTAGGTGAACTGTAGAGGATTAAGGACTTCGGGACGAAGCCTTTTTAAGGGGGGTAGACTGAAATACCCCTAATTTTAAAATATAATTAAATGATCTATTAATGATCTAAGATGATTATTAAACATCTAAATATTATTGGGGAACAATCTAAAAGATCTCAACAAGGCAAAACACGCCTTAAGATCGGTAAAGCCAAAAATGTGCTTTAAGACACCATAAAGGTTGTATGACCTCAAATAGATCCAAAGTGGATTCCTAAGTATTATAATGAAGCAAGGAACACAATAAAACCATTCTCAAGGAGAACTAAGCTCAGGAACACCCTGTGACACAAAAATGTGCGCTAAAACTCCTTAAAGCACGTTTTTGTGAGATTGCCTTTTAAATTGATTTTTAATGGGCTTAAAAATTATAATTATCCTTAAATATGATATTTAATCATATTATATCATATTAGGAATTTAATTCCAGAAATTTACGAATTTTTACAAATTTAATATTAAAATATTAATAAAACCCTAAAGTGGGGCCCGCATGAGTCAACATTGACCAAGCATGGTCAATGGTCAATTAATTGACCCCTTTGGACCAAGGAAATCGGCTGCAATAAGTGAGGAGACAGCATACAATGATTTTGGAGACAAATACTACTACCTAATGCATTTACTTTTAGAAAATAATTACTTTTTACATTATTACCAATCATTCCCACCTTCTCCTTCCTTCCTTGTCCGATCCTCTCCTTCCCAGCCGAGCTCACCCTTCCTCTCAAGCTCTCAAGCTTGTTCTTGAATGGAAGGCAAACCTAGCTCCTAAGTCCTTAAGTAAGTGTTTTAATGTCATTTTTAGCCTTTTTCTTCATCTCTTCACTACCAACACCTAAATTTCGTGGCTCAACAATTCCTATGGCTTATTCTCAGTGTTCTAAGGTTAGAACAAGAGCTAAACTCGGTTGAGACCAGTAGAGGGACCAAGGTTGTTCAAATCTACATTTTAAGGTAAAAATGTGCTTTAAGCTCTAACTTTTGCTTTCTTCTTCTGTTTTATGGTCATACTCATATCTTCTTTTCATATCTGTTGGTTAGCCATTTGGAGCAAGGGTGACCAGATCCAAGAGAAATACTCTCTTTTAAGGCATTTTTCCAAGGTAAAACCTAATAACAAGGTAGTATTTCGAGATCTAACTATTTCCTATGTCAATATGTGGATCTAACACCTTGTGGTGTTTGGTTCAGGTCGAAACCACCTAGAACTCCCTTGCATTTTTAAGGTGATTTTTGCCTTAAATCTTACATTAATTATTCCTTATGGTTAAGCTCAAGCTTGGAGTGTAACCATATCTTGTTTTTGTGTATTAAACATGTCTAAATCAAGTGGTGATTTTTCCTACAAGTGACCGAGCATACAAGGATAATCAAGGTATAAACACCTTAAACTTATGATTTTTGTAATTTTTAAGCATATATATATATATATGGCCGAGAGTGAATTACATATAGGTCATATTGACCTAAAAATGGAAAAAAATGGCTAAGATAAATTAAGCTAGTCATTTAGATTTAATTAACATAATGGTCAAATTATGACATTATGTGGAAAAATAATTAAACCAAGTGAGGCCGAATATTATGCTATATTTTGAGACATTTATTGTGTAATTTATTTTGCAAGTTCAAGGTTGTAATAAGGCCATGTCATTAGGCCATTTTATTTTAGTTTATAAGCTTATTTAGTTTTATTTATGCTTATAATTAAAATTGGGGCCAATTCGTAATTATTAAGGAATTTAGAAAGCCGTGGGTAATTTAGAACAATTTAGGGTTTTTAAATGAATTTAATAAAAATTATAACATTTTATAAAGTTTTGGGTCAAAATTGTAAAAATAGAAAAGTATAGGTTATTATTTGTAATTACCGAAAAATTGGTTCCCATTTGGTATTAGGAGTCAAAGTTGACTATATAGGAGACTTTGACCAAGTTTAGAAAATTTAAGAAATTAAAATACTACCTTATAATAAGATACTTATTAAATTGTAAAAGATTTATAAGACTTGGGGTGGTAATGTAATTACCGAAATTAAGGGTACTAAATGGAGTTTAGTAAAGTCCTTAAGTTATTAGAAATTTTTAGAAGTTTATTTGGTTAAATTTGGAGTTCATAAGAATTATATAAGTATAATATATGGTATTTTATGACATTGTTACAAATAGGTAACAAATGTATAAAACCGAGACTTAGAGGAAAAATAAGGTTAAGAATAATGTTTATAACCTTTTGGTATAGTTTGGTAATTTTTGGAATTATATAAGGTTTTATAAAGATATATGTATAATATATAGTTTTAATGGAATTAGAAAACTATGTATTATAAATTGGAATTGAATTGTGATTTTATAGAAGTTTAGTGGTTATAAGTGAAAGCCGAAAATATAAGGGCCATTTGGTATTTTATAAACAAAATATACTATAGGTTATAATTGTTTTAATGACTTAAATGTCATAAGATATGTTATATAACTATAAGTACATTAATTAATTAAGTGGAAGATTTTTAAATATTTAAGAACATAGGTGCTGTTCGAAAATATAACATTTTTAAATGGAATTTATAATATGGTTTTAATGTTATAAGAATTATAACATTTATAATATAAGAGATATTCATTAAAAAGAATGAATATAGATTACAAGACTTACCATATAATAAATAGTTCCATAATACACACATATAAATAAATATATGTAATGGTGTAGAAAATGTGATAAGGTTCAATAATATAAATTATCATAATTAAAATGATAATAGATAAGGAAAAAGAATTATAAACATTGGATATGGAATTCTAATGTAAAGAGATGTACATGTGATAATAGAATCATGTAATTAAAGTATAGTTCACAATGAATTATACCACATTGAATTTAAAAAAGAGACAAACCTTAGAAAAATAAATACTAAG
This sequence comes from Limonium bicolor, assembly GCA_023374045.1. Taxonomy (NCBI): domain Eukaryota; kingdom Viridiplantae; phylum Streptophyta; class Magnoliopsida; order Caryophyllales; family Plumbaginaceae; genus Limonium; species Limonium bicolor. The sequence goes on from CM041780.1 coordinate 155,766,732, forward strand.
GTAAGATGCATAGTGCATGACAAAGGATCACACATACATAATGAAACAAACTATACGATCTACAAACATTAGTTACATGCGATAACAAGTCCAACAATAAGTATTAATATACAAGGCAACTACGCATGTAATGTAACACTTTTCCAATCTCGAGTTAAACCTAAAACCCGACAAACATTGATAGTTAATAACGGGGGGTTAACCGGGAGGTGTTAGTGACGGTACGGGGTACCGTAGAATTGTGTTGTTATACGGTATGCTAATCAGTAGCATTATGTATTGTTTAGATTGTTAGAGACTACACAAGGAGCATAGGATCTTGCTGATTCATACTCCACCGTAATACATCGGGGTGAACGGTATGTTGTTATGTGTCTCTGATTGTCTCTGAGGGCTTCCTCAGTTCAGACTTCTGTGTGATCTGTGATAAGATTGTTTGTCTGAATGTTTAATTAAATATGCATGAACTGTATATTTATAGCTGCTCATTATTACTGTTGTTGAGTTAACAGTACCGGTTCGTATATATGAACCAATATATATAAAACGAACTAGCGGCTATGGTGCTATCTTATATGAAATAAGGATCGTCAGAAAACGTTGTAGCACTAGGATAATAAGATATACATATTATCCGAGACTTTTATACGGAGCATTGGCCTTTCTATACGCCGCTCTCGTATCTAACACTGGATCCCGAGTTTACAGACTCCGGATTGGACTAATGACCTTAGTCTGCTGTGTTAGTAAAATTTGGTAATGCGATGCGATGGAATAATAATAATTAAGATGGAAAGTAAAGCCAGAGGATGTGGCTCTTGGTGCGCGCTGTGATCACAAAAACGATACCAGGATGTCCGCGTACGGGTCCGCTAGTATCAAGAAAATTTCCCGTGAGCTAGAATGGCTCGTTGGTCGGAGACTCTACCGTTGGAGTGGCTACTGCCGTGGGTGACCCGCCATAATATATGGGTAACTAGAGACATGTCGTTTAACGAGACATTGTCACTAGGTATAACTGAACAAAACATTGAGAATTATACAGTGGCGAACGATATTGGTTTCTATACCATGGACGAGAATTAATACTTGTTTATCATTCTCGTTGTTTCGCTTGGTTGTTCATTGGTTATACTTGTGGTATATTGTGATGATGGTTGTGTTTATTGTATGGATGTTACTGTTAATTGTTTTACAGTTTTAAATATTAAAACGGTATTGCATGTAATGAACCTCATGCTCTCGACCAAATAATTGAGGGGTCTTTGGGGGCATGACGGGGCATGTGATGACATACTCAGCAGGGGCTGATTCCATACCACAAACCATCTTTATTTCAGGTGATTAGCTGGTGGGTCGCAGCGAGGTGACCATTGTGATAGTACGGTTGGTTTAGACTTGGTACGGTGTGATACTCAGGTGGTTTTGGACTCGGGTTGTTTAAACGAGGTGTATTTGTTTTAGATGCTCACGGTCTGTAATAATTGTTGATGTTAGATTTGTTTTAAGTTGTTTAAGTTCTACTATCTATCTCTTGTGGTCACTGCGGGAATACGTTTCGCAAGTTGATTATCAGGTAATTCGTTATCACTCGTATGGGCGAGTGATAACAGTGACACCATTAGGGCGACAGTTATTATTTTACCGCTGCGAGATATTATTGTGCACGACTTTTATAGGATTATTAGGAGCCGAATTAGTAGGGGTGTTACACCCAAAGCTTCTTGGGTTGAATGTCCTTCGTCAAGGTCCTTTTCCTTGACTGATTCTAGGAAAAAGGAGTCTGGGATAGTTGCTGTAGAACTAGCAATTCAACTCTCAACCAGGGACCAAACTCCTCAGGCTCATCCAGATTTTTCTTCTTATACAGGCACTCCACTGTAGAGTGGGTCATCCTTCCACACCTATAACAGAGGAGAGGGAGATTCTCATAGGCCACCCTACAACACCGATCCTTCCCACCACTATTAACCACCAGGAATCTGCACAGAGGTTCTTCCACATTAACCTCTACACAGATTTTTAGAGACTTAGATGCCAGTGGGTTAATTTTTGGACTGCATGTCATAAAGGTCCCAATCTTATTCCCCAAGCCGACTGCTGATAACTTGTTAAATAAGACTATTGGGAGGTTCAGAATGTGGACTCAAATCTTAACTGAGACTGGGTTATGTTCCACCAAGTTGATGGAGGAGTCTACTGGCATTAAAACTAAGAGTCTATTATGGTAATGCCACAGACCATTCATTAAAATGTTTTTAATGTCCCCTTCATGAGAAAACTGAAAAGTAAACCTGATGTGGTCTACCTCATTCACTCTGAGGAAGGCTTTTGGTTTCTAGACATTAAGGATGAAGGACTTCATTGATTTAGCAGAAATCTTGTTCTGATGCCAGAGTTTCCCAAAAAGAGCCACTTGGAAATCTATAGCAGAAGAGCCCGCCACCAAACTATCCCCATTCATTCTCACCTTCTCTGCTGGGTGAATCTTCAGCTCCTCGTACTTCTTTCTGAAGCTGTCCGTAGCTAGGATTTTCTTCTTCGTGTTGGTCTTTTGACTTTCCAGTAGCAGAAAAAAAGATAAAGGGCACTTGGGCACAGGAAGAAGGAATATTGGACTTTGATCAGAGAGACTTCAAGGGGAACTCAAGAGATCCTGAAGGAGACTGAGAAAATCCACTGTTCTGATAAACGAAACAGATCGGAAAATTTTCCTGGAATTGTGATCTCCCACCAGTAGGAAGCAACTGAGGGTATTGCTGTAACTTTTTCTCCAACGGGTACTATCACCCATAACCACTCTGCTAGAAACATTAATTCTCTCCCTACAGAAGAATGATGGTGGTGTACTATGATGCTTAAAGGCTAAGGCTATGATTTGATTGAGTTTTAACTAATTCCTAACTGTCAAGTGATTGACATCCGAGTGGTAGAGGACTGAAGTAGGGGACGGAAGGTCCTGAGTTCGAATCCTCTTACCACCCACTTTGGTAGGGGAAAGGAGTTTTATTCTCTTATTACTCATTCTGGGGGAGTGGAGGAATGGAGTTTTCTCTCCGATTACCCAACTTGGTGGAGGAATGAAGTGTCGTGAAGGACGGCGGTGGGGGAAAGGATTTACTCTCCGATTACCCAGCCTGGAAGAGTCGTCAGAGATGCAAGAGAGGTGCACCGTGAAGGACGGTGGGTGGGGGAAAGGAGTTTACTCTCCGATTACCCACTGGAAGAGTCGTCAGAGATGCAAGGGAGGTGCGCCGTGACGGACAGTGGTGGGGAAAGGAGTTTACTCTCCGATTACCCAGCCTGGAAGGTAGTAGAAGAGGTCAATGAAGGTCCCTAGGACAATTTTCTAGGCTTTATAGTAAGATGTATGTGTAGGTAGAACTAGAATGGTTATGTAAGAGTTGAGTCGGTGTATCCTTAAAAGCGGGAAAGGCATTCATGCCTCAGTACTGCTATGTAAGCTGGGAAACCAGCCAATTATCAAAAAAAAAACTAATTCCTAACTCATAAACTCTCAACCACCATGCTTTCGTACTTTTCAAGACTCTTTCACCCCTAAGGGGGGGCTGGATATCTGACTCTACGTCTGGATACCAAAACCACGTACTTGTGGGATATTGAAAATTGCCAACTAAATCGCTTTCAAAATCGCCCCTCACTATTCTCTCTACCGAGAGCATTTTTTTTGTTTTAAGATTGGTCTGTTGGTCACCTTGAAGCTTATAATTTAACAGAAGTTTGTTTGCTTTTATCGTTTATTCTCTTTCGTTGATAAAGAAAAAGGAAGCCACAACAACTCTTACTATCTTACTCTGTTTGATAGTAAGATGATTACAGGCTTCAGTGGAAAGCAGTAGTGTGTGTCCCACAGTACTTCATTACGGCTAATGCAACCACGGGAGAAAAAGTCTCTAAGTAATCTATACCTTCCTTTTGTGTGAATCCCCTCACCCCAATACCTTTCAGCGGTTCCATCAGCCTTGGTTTTCACTTTGAAGACCCATTTACAACTGATGGGTTTTTTCTCGAGGGGAAGATCAACTGCTTCCCAAGTTTTGTTCAAGTCCAAGGCATGGAATTTTTCACTTATAGCATGTTTCCAATGAGCATATTGATTTGCATCTTCAAATGTGATTGGCTCATAGTATGCATCAGTTAGATAAATATTAGCAGAAACTGATAATTTCTACACATTAAATGTCTCTATCACAACCAGAGATGTTAGTGTGTGCATGCAAGTTTCATCAGTTGAGGCAAAAGAGCATACATAGTCATGTAAATGAGATGGAAGTTTTATTTCCCTACCAGACTTGCTCGACTTAAGAGCTTGGCTAGGATCTTCCTTGTCTGCTGCAACTGACTGCACATCTGGTAAAATATCAAACTGTTGCTGCTCACTTAAATCTTCAGAGTTGACAATCTGTTGCTGCTCAAAGAAATCATTAGCAGAAATACCATCTTTTGAAATAAAAGGAAACACATGCTCAATCTTACATTTCTACCCACCCTTATTTTTCCAGATTCAAGATCTAGAACCTTATAACCTTTAGAGCCATAAGGATACCCGACAAAACAGCACGGTGAGCTCCGCTGTTGAAACTTACCTCTAATCAAGTTATCATAACAAAAGCATAAACAACCAAATACTCTAAGACTATGCAAATCATGTTCTCTATTATAAAGCATGAAATAAGGAGATCTTCCCTTTAAAACTTTGTTTGGACATCTGTTAATAAGGTGAACAGCAGTCAATAAGCATTCACCCTAGTAAGGCTTGGGCAAATTAGATTGGAAAAGCAGATATTGAGCAGTTTTTAACAAGTGCCTGTGTTTTCTCTCCACGATGCCGTTTCGCTAAGGGGGTATAAGGGCAAGACATCTGATGCAAAATGCCAGTTTCCCCAAAGAAACGTTTCTCCTCTATTGAAGAACCCAACTCAAATGCATTATCAATTCTCAGAATTTTAATGCGAGTGGATGGACAGTTTACCCCAGTTGGTTCTGGTCTCCCCCAAGGCCTCAAGCCAGTCCATTCTTAATATTAGGACAACGCGCCATAGTTTCAATAGAAGGAATCGTGAATGAATACGGCTCCTTGAACGTCGAGCTTCACCATTCTGCAAATTCATTTTCCTTGAATCCCCTCACTATTTCCGACCGTGACCCCAAATCTAGCGGTGTCTACACTTAACCCAACAATCTCCACCACCAATGGTGAGATGAAATTGTGGGGCGCTAGCGCCACTATCGACCAACATTTAAACCTGAAACTCCCCAATCTTACCCAGAAGGTTCATTGTCTTCCTGGTGGTGACTCCGTTCAGGGAGTGTTGAGATAAGGTTGTCTGAAAGATCTCATCTATCTCCCCTTGTTGTTCTTTATCTTCCCGGCCCTTCTCTGAAAGGTCACCGTCACCGGGCTCTTCTTCGATGATGAGTAATTGCAACTCTGTGAATTTACACCTGTGGCCCGGTTGCCACTTTTCACTGCACCTAAAACATAGGCCCAAAGCTCACCTCCTCTAGAATTCCGTTTCTGAACTTCTAGGAGTCGCCTGGAATATAGAACCCCCTGATGAACTAGAGGCTGTTGAATAATCAACACCAACTTCATCTAGAAGAAGTAGGCAGCTGCTATTGTTGAATAAGCAGCCTACCATAGTTGAAATAAGTTAGACGTGTGAGTAAGAGAAGTGTTGTAGTTGTACGCTTGTTTACTATAAATAGGTATGTAACTCCATTGAATACATCAATCCCTTCAACAATCCAAACTTACCTCTTCTATCCTGCGAAATAAAGTTCAACATCTGGTATCAGAGCCAGATACAATCTTTGACAGCCAACAAACACAAATACCTTTCGTTAGTTCCATCAATCAAAGCCAGCTTGCCCAACGTATCAAAACCAGCACCAAAACTACTTTCAGTCTTTGTTGTAGCTCACGGTTCCATTTCTTGTTGGAGAGAAGAGTACTTCATATTTGCAGATATGTAGCTCTATTAGTTTAGAGTTCTCGACCTTGTTGAGAAATATAGAAAGAGAGAAAGTAGAGTGCAGCAAAGTCTCGCCCCGGTGGGTATGCTCCTTTTTCAACTTTGCAATTGCATATCAGCAGTGCGAGGGGATAATAGAAATGGAAAAGCTTGAATTTATGCTGAGCGAGTGGAGTTGCATTCTGCTTGCTCTCTGTCAAAGCGATTTACTTCTTGCTTCTCTGTGCCGTTGTATTCGGTGAAAAAAAAAAGAAGAAGTGGAAGGAAACAGAGAAAAGAAAAGAGAATTGGGGAGAAGGGTGTTGAAGAAAGATAATGGTGTATCTCGTCGGCAGTGGCAGTGCAACCCCAATTTCACGTGAATTGTCAACACGTTCAAAAAAAGAGAGAGTTGCTGTGAGAGAGAATAAGAGAGAAAGTTTGGGTGTTGAGACACTGCTGGAAAAAAAAGAATAAACAACGCCCCTTTAAAAACGGTTATATTGTAAATCGTTTTTTTAAAATAGGCGGGACATCTTAATAAACGCTTTGCATAGAAAGCGTTGTTTATGTTATCGCGCCCAAAGACAATAACAACGCTTGCTTACAAAGCGTTCTATAAGAGATACGTATAAAAACGCTTCTCAAAAGAAGCTTTTTTTATGTCTTTGGCCGTGATAACATAAAGAACGCTTTAGCTAAGAAGCGTTCTTTATGCTGATCGTAAGTAGCATAAAAAACGTTTCTTAAGTGAAGCGTTTTTTATGTTACCTAAATTATAAACAGTTTTCGCCCTCCCGCCCAGTCTTCTCATCAGTCTAATCGCGACTGTTCCCATACCCACCCACTCTCTGTAAACCTCGCTCTCACTCTGTAAAACTTGCTCTCCCTCTGTAAAAAACCTCGTTTTTTCCGCTTTATCTCCTCTCAATCGAAACCAGTACCCAGAAACATCACAATATTTGCCGTCACAGCACCTCTCTTCCTCCCGATAATCGATCTTAAATATTCTATCTTCCGGCATCGGGGCGATGAAGGCAGGCACCACAATTGTAATGCCCAACCTTAATCCGAAAATTTTTGCGCGGAAGCGAGACCCCAAGGGGCTCTTACGGATTAGGCCATAAGACCAATTAGGCATCACCGGCGTTGGGTCCAAAGACCCAACCAGCCTATTTCTCAGTGCAGATGGAACAACCGTCCACTTAGCCACAAGCAAGAGTCAAGAGTGGACTTAAACCTCCCAACGACAAGTTCCTTCACTAACTCACATTCCCGTGGCCCACTTGCCTCGGTCGAATGCCAGGCCGCAGCTCAGACTGAGTCAACTCCATCCCTCTCCCTGCAGCCCGAGTACATGTGCGTCCCTTAGCGGCCGCACTCGTCCTCGGCACCGTCGGGCCTCCAACAGTCCAACAGCCAAAGACCCCAACTAGTACGAGTCAGTACATGCATCGATCGATATCGGCACCTCTCGCTATCGGTAATTTTGCCCTCAATCTGCGAACAGATATATACATATATATGCATGCCTATCCTTTTTTGTCATATATATAATCTTTCGATCGGTAATCAATGTTTGCAAAATCACACGAACAGGACATACATGCCCTGTCGCACGCACGGCGCCTCTGGATTACAACCCCAACTAGCGAAAGGAACAACATACATCCGCGCTAGATCTTTCGGCTCTATTCTTGGGCTGATGAGGTATGTTTGCAAACCAAACTTCTTAATCAGGAAAATACATGCTCTGTTTGTTTGGGGTTAAGGCGTCTGTTTGTTTGGGATTAAGGCATGAAATATATTATGTGTGTATTGTTTGGGAATAATTTTGCATGCAAACCAAACTGTGGTGCGCGCATTTGTTGTTAACCTATGTGTGCTTGCAAACCAAACTTGTTAATTAATCAGGAACATATATACTCTGTTTGTTTGGGATTAAAGGCGTTAAATAAAGTGTACGCGCGTGTGTTTGGGTATAATTTTGCATGCAGACCAATGGACTTGCTGGTTTTTACTATGTGTTGATTGTTGTTAATCAAGCGCGCATATTGTTGTACTATGTGCTGATTTTTACTTGCTGGTTGTACAATTAATGGACTTGGGAATTAATGTGTAATATAATGCGTTTCGGCATGCATACAAATAGTATATATGGCGAAATTAATTTGGTTAGATGATTATAGGGTGTATTAATTAATGCTATATATTATATTATAGTATAACCTAGGGTGCAAATATTAGATGACTATAGGATGTATTAATTAGTTACAAAGACATAGCATTACGGCAGCTTGTCTGACGTATTCCCCTTCCCCATATTGCTTTTACCTTAACATCCACCCAGAAGTTTATCTACGTTTCTACCAATACCAACATCAAAAACTTTTAAGTTCCTTCACATTCTTCTCAGTTTTGTTATCCGGTCAAGTTTGGCATTCCAATTAACCCTCTAATGTTTTGGAAATCTATATGACCACCATTGGCCATATTAGAGACCTCTAGCGCTACTTACAGCTTCTTAATTTCTTGTAGTTATTATTTTAGTATCCCTTTACATTTTTTGGCTAGCACCTATGACCTTCGATCGTCATCAACCTATAATAAAAAAATTGAACACGGACGGGCCCACCAACTTTATTTTCCTTCACGACCTTTCTTCTCTCCTTTTCGATTCCTTTAGTCACCTCTGACTAGTATGTATGTTGTAGAAGCTTCAGTAGACCGAGCAATCAGAACTGGACAGCACTGAAACATCACAGAGAAAATCGGATAAAAAGTCAGACGAATTTGGCCGATGTAGACGGTTGCTGCCTCTGTTGAAGATGAAAGTACCGACGATCATGATGATTCTTCTACTGATACAAAAGAGACAGAAGAAGAAAAACATGGTACAAAAGAGACAGAGGCAGATACAGATGAAAGGATGAATGAGAACTCATAAACAGAGAGGTTGAAGAAATTGGCTAAATAGTTAAGTGAGGCTGCCACGAAGTAGAGTCCGGTGGCGATTAACGAATTACCGGCATACTTCATAACCTTGAATGAAGAAAACGGTTTTCTAGAATAGTGGTATCAGGAGGATAAGAGGAAACTTAGTCAATTATATGGTGGCATGGGGGACTATATGAAGATAAAGTGGTACCACATCTCCCGGTTGATGAGTTTCATGACTTATGGATGGAAACGGAGGTGGAGAAGCTAGACACTTCTCCATCTCCAGTTTCGATTGGATCTTCTTTCAGTTTTGAACATCGATAGGTCTGAGAAATCTTTAAACGCTAGGACATGACTGTCTGTAGATTGCATGTAGTCATTTGGAATACTAGTCACACTGTTGATGTGGGGTGCATCGTATCTTTAAAAAACTAGATGAAGGTCCCTTGGCAATTAAAAAGATTGAGAGATTCCCCCTAAGTATGATTCCCCCTGAGTTTGCATGTTAACCGACTTTAACAAATGATAGCAATAAGTGATAGTTTTTATGCACAATAAGTGACTGCTTTTATGTTATACTGTAACCTTAGTAGATAACTTTCTACTATGGTTATAGTATAACATAAAAGCTGTCATTTATTGTGCATAAAAGCAGTCACTTATTGCTATCAAGAAACAAATGATAGCAATAAGTGACTGCTTTTATGCACAATAAGTGACAACTTTTATGTTATACTATAACCATAGTAGAAAGTTATCTACTAAGGTTACATTATAACATAAAAGCTGTCGCTTATTGTGCATAAAAACTATCACTTATTGCTATCATTTGTTAAAGTCGCTTAACATGCAAACTCAGGGGGAATCATACTTAGGGGGAATCTCTCAATCTTTTTAATTGCCAAGAGTTTTTCATCTAGTTTCATTTAAAAGGTATGATGTACCCCACATCAACAATGTGTGGCTAGTATTCCAATTGACTGCATGCAATCTACAGACATTCATGTCCAAGTGTTTGAAGATTCTCCGACCTATCGATGTTCAAAACTGAAAGAAGATGCGAATCCAATCCAAACTGAAGATGGAGAAGTGTCTACCTTCTCTACCTCCGTTTCCATCCATAAGTCATGAAACTCATCAACCGGGCGATCTGGTACCACTTTATCTTCATATAGTCCCCCATGCCACCATATAATTGACTAAGGTTCCTCTTATCCTTCTGATACAACTACTCTAGAAAACTGTTTTCTTCATTCAAGGACATGAAGTATGCCGGTAATTAGTTAATCGCCACCGGACTCTACTTCATGGAAGCCTCACTTAACTATTTAGCCAATTTCTTCAACCTCTCTATTTCTGAGTTCTCATTCATCCTTTCATCTGTATCTGCCTCTGTCTCTTTTGTACCATATTTTTGTTCTTCTGTCTATTTTGTATCAGCAGAAGAATCATCATGATCGTCGGTACTTTCATCTTCAACAGAGGTAACAACTGTCTTAGCGAATTGGAAATTTCTTCTCAGGTACGTATTATAAGTACTTTTGTGTTTGAATTGGTGATTTTAATTATTTGCGCATGTTTGGATAAGTTTAAATGGTGTACTTAATCGCTTTTATAATTCTGTTGTGCAGCTTGTTGATATTTCTTCTCAATACTTATTCACAAGCCGATCGATCTGAAGTTTGTCAATAAGGAGAGGGCGCACACATGTGTTTGAATACACTAAATTGATCAGAAGAAGTCATGAGTCATGATCTATATATCTTTTCTTTTTTCAAATGGTTGTATTGTACATGTTATGATCGAAGTACTTGAACCATTTTTAGTATTTTGGTTAACTAGCTAGTTACAAATGTTGTAGTTGATCGGTACTACAGTACTTAAGCGTATGTGCGCTATATTGCAAACAAAGTACTAATGCTGTTGATCTATTAATTAAAATTCTCCAGTTTGGTTGATATGGTATATTCAATACAAACAGGTTTTGAATGATTTTGTGATTTTAATTTTGTGTTATGCGCAGGGTAATAAATTGTATAAAAAATAAAAATATATAAAAAAAGGACCATATAAGAAACGCTTATATGTATAAGCGTTTCTTATACTCTCGCGCCAAATGACATAAAGAACGCTTATATTGATAAGTGTTTTTTATAAATATTCATAAAGAACACTTATAATAAACAAGCGTTTTTTATAGTCGGACATAAAGAACGCTTCAAGATGAAAGCGTTCTTTATGCCTCGTAGATTCCCGCCGCCTTACCCACTTAAAAAAACGCTTTAGGGATAAGCGTTCTTTTAAATTAATGTATAAATAACGCTTACAACGCGTTCTTTAAGAGGCTCGACCATTTGCGTCGCCGGCATAAAAAACGGTTATAAAACGTTCCTAAAGACAAATAAAAACGTTGTTTATTCCTTTTTTCCAGCAGTGAGATAAAAACAAAAATTAAGGAAAAGAAACGTATGAGAAGAATACGGTGTCGGTGGAGTGTAGATGAGTGAGAGAGATAAAAAAAGGGAATTGTTTGGTGAGGAGTAGGTGAAAATAAACTCCATCAATATTTTTGTCCTCAAGATTCAAGCAGTAGCATCCGTCAAAGAAAGCTACCTGTTTTTCTTTACGTGACAGACTAGTGGTGAGTGACGTAAGGAAAGAAAAAGGGAAAAAAAAGAGAAAAGAAAAAAAAGGGCTTAGTTCTTTTTTTTTGGTCCAAGCCAACAAAAAATTGGAGTCACGTGAAACTTGTATGGCGAGTGTTATCTTTGTTTGTTTCTTTTATCTTCGTGTGAAAAAAAAAGAGAGGTAGACGATTTCAGCTTAAAAAAAATCGTCTTTGTAAGTTAAAAAAATTGTTATTTTAAGAGTGGGAGAATAACATTGACGGAAAATTTAAAAAAAAGGTGGGATAATATATTAGCAAGGATTAAATTATGGCTGATTTTCAATTTTGGTGGTGGAGTTAAAAAGCTTAGCAACAACAATTATAATTCTTGGTCTACTTGCATAATGTCATATTTGCAAGGACAAGATTTATGGGAAGTTGTTAATGGCACCAAAGTAAAGTCATCAACGGAGAAGACGCGCTGCGGAAATGGAAGATTAAAGCAGGCAAAGCGATGTTCACCTTCGATCTGACTATTGAAGAAGAAATTCTCGAACACATTCGAGATGCGAAAACTCCTAAAGAAGCTTGGGACACACTTGCCAAGTTGTTCTCGAAAAAGAATGACACAAAGCTTCAACTCTTGGAGAGTGAGCTGTTGTCAATTGCGCAAAACGATATGACGGTTATGCAGTACTTTCACAAAGTGAAGTTTTTATGCCGAGAAATTTCCGAGTTGGATCCAGAAGCCCGAATTGGTGATACTAGGATGAAGCGAATCATCATCCATGGTTTGAGACCTCAATTCAGGAGCTTTATTGCTACTATACAAGGTTGGCAAGTGCAGCCATCGCTTGTGGAATTCGAAAACTTGCTAGCTAGTGAAGAAGTGTTGGCTAAGCAAATGGGAGGAGTCTCGTTGAAGACAGAGTAAGAGGCACTCTATGCTAAGAAAGGCAAGTGGAATTCCAAGCAGAGAGTTGAAGATGGATCTAGACAGAATAGCCACGAAGAGAGAAGTCATCAAGGCAAGTGGAGTGATCGAACAAAAGCGAGAGAAGATTGGAACAACTATGATAATAGTCAACAGTTTGAAGGAAAGTGTTACAACTGTAACAAGAAAGGTCATATGGTGAAAGATTGTTGGTCAAGGAAGAAGAGGATAGAGAACAATGTTGCTACTTCAAGGAATGAAGACGAATGGGATGTTTATGCCCTCTCAGGTGTAGAAAAAGAGGAGCTTGCCCTTGAGGATGTTGATGCACTCTTTGTGGTAGATGAAGAGGAGCTTGCCTTATGGGACGATGATGTACTCTCTACAGAGACAGTGAGGAGCTTGCCCATATAGCAACAACGTGAAAGAGATGGTTTGTAGTTTTTCATATAAAAGCTACATGTGTACTAGATCAATAGGAAGTTGATGTTGAGAGGGAGTGTTGAATAATCAACACCAACTTCATCTAGAAGAAGTAGGCAGCTGCTATTGTTGAATAAGCAGCCTACCATAGTTGAAATAAGTTAGACGTGTGAGTAAGTGAAGTGTTGTAGTTGTACGCTTGTTTACTATAAATAGGTATGTAACTTCATTGAATACATCAATCCCTTCAACAATCCAAACTTACCTCTTCTATCCTGGGAAATTAAGTTCAACAGAGGCCACCCTATTTGTCATTGATTTTGCTCCTATGGATGGCGTCTCATCTCTTCCTTCTTTGGCAAGGCTACTTGAAATACCCCGAACCTAAATATGGTGATTAAATTATTCTAATATTAATTTTATATGCCAATGATGCCTAAAGAGCTTTGGTGAAGAAAGTAAAACCAAAGGAAAAGAGAAAACACTTAAAAAGCATAAAACGTAAAAATGAGCGTTATACAACCATAGGAGGTTTATGACCTCGGTTAGAGTCCTAGATGGATTACTTGGGCTTAATTATGCCTAAATAATATGTGGGGACAATTCTCGAAGAAAATTAATCTATATAGTGGGTTAAAAGGCAAACTAAGCTTTAAAGCATGTTTTTCGAGAAAACCCGGAAACCTGACTTTAAGTGGTCAAATGGGCCAGTAAAAATTATATTTGATCATATAACTATAATTAAAAATTAATGGAAACTTAAGAACCATTAAAATTAAAGAAACGAGCAAAATCTAAAAAATGGACCCAGTTGGTGAAAAGTGCCAAAACCGGGAATTAACGAGCGTTTCTTGCGAAAAGATTAAAATACCCCTGCTTAATATGTAGAGGGGGCTGGTTTTTATAGTGATAAAACATCACTCTCCTCTCAATTAATAAACTAGCCCTATTATCTAGAAAAGAAAAAGAGAAAGAAATAAAGTAAAAAACAAAAGTACAATTACCCCTTTTTGCTCTCTCTCTCTCTCTTTCCTCTCATTTCCCCTCCCTCTCTCGTTTTATTTTCCATCCTTATGAAGACTACTGCTCCATCTCCTTCCTCCCTCCTTCTTGAACATTTTTTGAAGCTCAACAATGGCTACCCTCTCTTCTCTTGCTCACCCAAGCTACACCAAAGCTCCAAATCAAAAACAAAATGCATATTTGTGCTCCCCTCGTCAAGGGCTTCCATTCTCTCTTTTCAAAATCTCAAATGGAGGAAGTTGACCTCCATGGGTATAGCCCATTTTGGAAGAAATATACATGTTCTTGAGCTGGGCCACCTCCCATTCGATTCAAGGTAAGAAAATCCAAGAAAAACTCACTTTTCTCCATTCCTTGGTGTGGCCGGTTTTGACCCTCAATGCCTTGTTTTTATTTCCTTGTTTGAGCCATTGTTTCAAGCTCTAAATGGTGGTTGGAGCTCTCTTTTGATTGATGGCCAAAGAAACCCATTTTAAGGCTCTAAGGTAAATCTCTAACTTTTGTGCTTTAAGCACTTTCAATGAATTCTAGAGTTACTCCAAGGGGTTTAAGAGTTTAATTAGTACTTATTTCATTCCCTTGGACATTGGTATAGAGATGTGGCAATGGTAATGCCCATGACCGGTGGCAATTAAGAAAAGAGGAAGAGAAGTGAGAAAAGGAATCCATGAATTTAAGGTAAACAACCTACCTTAGTGTACATCCTTAATGCTCTAGAGTTTATGGGTTGGGAATTAAAGTAATGAACCCAAGATTGTGCTAAAGAAGTATTGAATTTATGTGAGAGAGAATTGTGATTCATGTTTAAAGAACTTATAGGTTGTTGTGTGATTTAAGGGCCTAAGAGCCATACCATTGTGATTATTGCATTATGCTATTGATTAATGAGTTTGAATGAGATTGAGTGCTGTTAGAACCCACTAAGGGTTTGGTTAGTTGAATTGTGAATGTTTTGGATTAGGTAATGAAGACAATGAAATTTGGATAAGTTAGAATAGTAACGGAGTTATGGCGAAATTTCGATAGAAATCCTAAGAGATTTTGGGGACTTGATGGATTGATGCTACCTAGGGTGAACTAGGTGTTTGGAGAGACCCATTTGGATTAGTTAAGCACCTTGAGATGTTAATGGAAGGAGTATATTGAGTTGAGCAAAATCTGTAGCAAATGGGTTGTTGAAGTGTATTGGAATTTCTAGAAAAGGCCTAGGGTGTATAACCTTGAAAACTAGGGTTGAACTTGGGTAATGGAGATGCAAATGGCTAGGAATGAATGGTTATGGTCAATAAATGAATTGGTAATGGTTGATAGAAGGTTGTAAACTATCAAGAGAAGTTTGGAAATGCACTAGTATGCATAAGTGCAAAATGAGAATTGAAATTAGTAAATTGACCAAGAAATGAGTAAAAGAGTTGAGCAATGATTTAAGAAGGTTTAAGGAGTGTTTAAGGTATTTCAACATGTTTGGAAACATGTGGAAAGATTAGGAATAGATTGGGTGAGGATTAAGGTTGGATTTGGGGTTGAAAAATGTAATTTTAGCAGCTATTTAGCAGGGTCCGGGACTTAGGGGCCGGACCAAGTCCCGGACCACCCTTAAAAACATGCCGAGAGTGAGCTAGTACATTGGTCTGGGACCTTAGTCCAAGACCACCAAGTGAAAAAAAGGGCCGAGAGTTAGAAAATGCATTAGTCCAGGACTTTGGGGCCGGACCAAGTCCCGGACCACCCCCTGAATTTCACCGTGAGTGTTTTAAAGGCCTTAAAAGGTGGGGGTTTGATTGGTAATGGTTTTATATGACGTTAAGGACTTGTTTGGTGACATTTAAAGGTCCTAAGAAGTATAAACAAGTGCTAGATTGATTGTGGAAGTAAGAACTTAAGTTCATAAGAGTAAAGATAAGGATAACGAGACAACGGGGTAAGTACGGGAGTAATAGTAGTTTACATACCGTATGATCATGATATTAATAAAATCATTTGAGATGATATCAGTCGTGCGAGAATTAACTAAGGAGCGTGAGACGATGCGCCAAAGTAATTCCTTGGTAAAAGGTATGGATTTCTTGCAACTTGTGTCCTGTCGAGTCCTCTCGGCTTGTGTGCTATTTGCTTGTCTGCCGACCTAACAAGATAAATGCATGTAAAGTGTTTGTTGCATTGTTATGTATATTGATGCTTGTTGCTTGTGCTAACCTTCCTTGCGTGATTGTGTGGTCTAACATAGTGTCGTAGACCGAAACATAAACAATTACCATATGGTTAGTGACTCATAGAAAAGAGTCGTCCCATGAAATAACTTAAACGCAGGAAACACATAAGAACTACCAACTAGAGAACAACGAAAGTTCAAACTAAATGAAATCACTTGAACGTGAAAAGTTACGGGACTAATAAACTCCCTCTTTAACGGTTAGAGAACAGAAACAAAACAGTCCACGGAATGAACAATAGTGGAAAGACGTAAAGAACCTCCATTAGGAGAACAATGAAAGTTCAATGTTATGAACTCATGGGAAAAGTAAAAATAAATATACGGGACCACCAAATCCCTTATAAGAGATAGTCGATCTCCTATATGAGGATTCGACCCGTTATGAGAAAATAATCCTAATGTATAAGTATTCGAAATGTCGGGACAACCCTTAAATATGAGAATACCAGAACTTGCGAAAATTCCCTAAGACGATAGATGACATCGAGTGCGATGCCTCTAGTATAATAAGCATGAACATGTTATGACTCCGAGAGAGGAGTATTTGGGAATGTGAGAAGTCATGTATAGATACGGACGTTTGAGTAAGTAAGGAACTAAGAGAGTAGTTCTGGTGGCTAGTTGAACCTTCCCACCATGCTAACCCATAGTAGGGTCGAAACCGGGGAAGTAAGACCAGGCTTGAAAGCCCGGTGGTGAGCCTTGTGTATGACTCTGCCCGGAGGCCATGTGTTTTGGATTAAGAATTATTTAAGAGATGAACAATTGAGAAATAAGTATGAGACCCGTAGTGTCTAAAGAACTAAGAGCACAAGTAAGGTATCCGAAGAGAATGGATAAGGTATTGAATAATAAGAATGAGGCGTTAGTGAGGTAGAAACCCTCAAAGCCTAAAGAGTAAGAAAATGTAAGCTAACTAACTTAATGTGATAGTTTTGTGATTGCATTCTTAGTTTGAATACTTGTATGAATGCGAGCATGTTGTATGTTTATTGTACTTCATGTTTTGATTTAAATAAAATCAACCGCATGTTAAGATGAGAATTAGTTGAGTGTGGCCCGGTAGTTGCAGGTTGCACGACTTTCATACCAGTAAAGGTGCTGAGCCCCTTTGGGGCCACCCATTATTTTTCAGGTACACCGACGATGATACCGTTCGAGAGTAGGACGGGGATGGTGGTAAGAATGGGTAGTTAGATTTTTAATTTACTTTTGTATTTGAACTTGGAGTAAGACCGAAAGTGTTATTGGCATCCGTTATGTATTAGACTCGGTATAGTAGAGAATTGAAATGAGGATTGTATTATGTGACTCGGTTAGAAATGGAATGAATTGTATTTGTTTAAAGTACTCAGTTATACTGGTCCATCAAACCGATGTTGTATTGAGTTAGGCCTTGTTAGCCACGTGGGTGGCTAACGATATTTTTTCACCTACCGTTGTGTATAGATTATCTGCTGCAAATGTAATGATTAATGAGGTAATTAGTAGTTAATGAGGAGATTAGCGGTAGGCGTGTTACAAAAAGTGGTATCAGAGCGATACTTCGCTCTGATGACTGGAAACACCGAGTTTGGAATTAGAGACTTAGGGCTAAGGGTTGAGTGATAGCGTGAGAGATACGCTAGATAGGAACTTCCAGTGTGATCTGGATACCTACAATATCAAACCCGCCCTCCACATCCCCATGTTATAACTCGGGAAAGAACGCCAGAGAGACGGAAAGTCCGCTCTTACTCAGGGAAACCCGGTCTGGAAGTTATGAAATACCTCGGTATGAACATAGAACCTGTCATATGGTAGATTCCAAGAACTGGAAATCCCAGAGACGGTTCCGTTTGAACGCTAGTGACCGCACTTAATGGCAGGACATTGAGAAATCCTAACCACAGGAAACTGAAATTTACAACAGCATGGGCGACATGCTTAGCAGTCGCAAGAACCTGGTGGCCAAGCAGCAGTAAGAAGGAAAGCACCAAGCGTGCAACGAAGCGGATAAAGGAGCAGTAACGGAACCCGAGACACGAGTCTACGGGACCGCAACAGTTAAACCATACCACCGACGGTATACTAACTAACTAAGGAGATAGTCAGGAGTGGTTAACTCCGACAGCCAAAGAGGTTACAATACCTGGCCGACATAGCTCAGACAGCTACGAGAACCTTTACGGGATACACCCCAATAGGGCTACAGAAGTAGTGCCTAAACCAGTTAAGTCTCGGTAACCACAGTAAATGGGTGGGAACGAGCACCAAGGAACGACACATAACCATGTGAATAGGGATCTCCAGGAATGGAGAAGCACCCTGATTGATAATCGTCATGTCGAGACAAATGAAAGGCAGCTCAGAAAATTAATTATCAAAGCTAAGAAATCAAAGGAAGAGCCAATAAGGCTACTGAATACGCTTGGAAACAATACTGTAACCGGTATAGGTTAACCCATAAACCACCTGTATCGTGCACTTGCCACGGCAAGTGCAGTAAGAACAGGACTATTCAGAGAAACTTTTAATAAGCAACAAGTACTTAGTGAAGTACCAAGATGGCGAACGAAGCAAATATAGGATCACCAATCCTAGGAACTTTAGAATGAAACCTTGGAAGGGTTAACGGCCTAACCATCGTAGTAAAGAATATACCAGTCAGCAAGAAGCTAGACTCGGTTAAGACCCCCAGACATGGTAATACCATGAAGATTTTACTTTCAAAACTCAAATTTTCCTTTCAAAACGCAAAATTTTTCAAAACCCTCAAATTTTTAAAACCAAACCACAAGGATCACAATAAGATATCATAGGACAATATGAGAGGAGTTGACAACAGAAGTACTTCACTTAGGTGTGTGACGAGCATTACGAGTGTACAAAAACCAGATGTGGGACGACTGCACTTCGAAGGAGCTTGCGAGCCTGACAGACCTATTTATGAGTTAGTCAGGTAAGTAGCAATGTATCAATAAGGTACCCCACGTATGTATACAAGTAGCGTACAAAACACGGGAAGTAGTCAACTCCGTACTACGGACCTCAAGTAAGTTCAAACCAGAACAGTTGGACACCTCGAACCATCGAAGAAAAGGAACTCAGTTAAGCTAACGAGTATAAAGGAATCAGAGGACCCATCAAAGGGAGATGAATAGAAGTTAGAAAGTGCAAGGAGCACATACTATTAAGTATAGACATTGGATATGTCTCAAGAAGTCCGAAGCAAATGCAAGATAGATGAAATGAAAACCCAGCCTTAAACGGTAAGGTAGATGCCTAACACGGACACGTTAATGTTCAATGAACAGGATAGAATTCCCAGAACAATCACCACAGTTACCGGGGAATATTATTCCTCACCAAAGACGACACTAAACCAACCAAGAACACAAGGAGAAAACATCCATGGTTTACCCAAGAACGGGAGACATTACAACCCTAAGAACGGGAGACATTATAACCCTGAACGGGACAGTCGAAATACGGTACCACAAGGTGGTGTACTTAACACAACATATCATAAACATTAGCCAGATGTGATGGCGTAACTTAGCAACACCCAGGAGCAATCCTTGAAAGGTGTTGGAGTCAACAATAGTTGAGTGAAATATCACGATGGAGACATAAGAGCTAAAACGAATACTCGGTCAAACACCGAAGTAAACCCACCTGACAGAAGGTACCCAAAATTGTAAAAAGGCACCGATCAACACCAGATACCTAAGGGGTCTCCCATGAACGGAAGCGTGATGCAACAACCGTATCAAGGAGCCCAGTACTACCTCCAAACCATCTGATGGTGTACGGAGAAGTTTAACTTGTATAAACAGCCTGTAAGAGCATAGCTCGAGGTAACGTGGCTTAAAAACCATGAACCAACTATGTTATGCAGATTTAAACGGTTACAAAACCCACATTGGATAACAAGAAGGATTGCCGGGAATGGCACCTGTAAGCAAGAGATATTGTTTGATAACAAACGAAATGGAGCGGCTAATGAACCTCTCAATTTGAACTCAATGTAATGAGCAGATTAGGGTAAAGAATACCTCTCGTTATTGCGAGACCGCTGGAGCGTGATTAAGTGGACCCTTCAGAAAAAGGGGCACCCACCTATTAATATATTAGAACTTGAACATGTAGTTATTGCCAAGGTATGATTTGAACAAGAAGGAGAAATTTCCAAGATAAGTATGAAGAAAGGAGCTTTTATAGCAATTGTTAGAAACTGAAGGAGTAATCGGTCTAGAAGTGAACACTGTACGTGTACGATGCGAACTATATAGTGATAACGCTCAAGGAGCATAAAGGCTTAAGAATAGCCTATTCAGTAATCAGCCAAGTAAATGGCGAACCATAGTATAAATGGTGGAAGTACATGAGCGGAAGCTAACTGAGTAGCAGATGCCATGTAAATCAATGTTGTATAATGAATATGAATATAGTGCGCAACAAGCGACCAATATGTGGACTTAGTCAGACAATGACATGGAGAATAAAGTGGAATTATGAGTTAGCCTCAGTGGAGATAAGGAAACAAGAGATGGTAGATAGACTGGGCAGTGAAGCCAGTAGCCTATACCTTGTGACGAAAGACCCCACAAGGAAGGCATTGTCATTCCTATTGCAACTGCATAAGGAATTGAAAAAGTATCCCTAGAGGATCAGATGGATAACGGAAATGATAAAGCTTGGGACAAGAGTACCCGATGGTTAAATAATCGACCCATGCTAAATACGGAAGACTTGTAAACATACCAATGAACATGGCGCAAGCCAGTCAAGCAAAGAGCTAGAAAAAAACTGTGCGGCCTTGGGCCAAAGAAGCACGAAGAGTGTGGGACACACCAACAATCACAAGAAATGAATTCCACCGGAATAAAAGCGGAAGAAAACTTATGAATGTTATAAGGACCGAGGCAAAGAAAATGCAAGGTCGTACGGGTAAAATAACACTTGTACAAACTAGATAAGTGGGCATAATTCAGAAGCCACTAACAACAGAGGAAGCACTACACATTAAGTAGAGCTCAACCTCAACCGACAATAAGTCAGAGGAACCAAGTGAATAATCACAGAAGTACACAACAGTATGTGCAATAGATTCCCAGAGAGCTGGATAGAAAATCTATAACTTATCAAATTCGCATATGGTAAGAGTTACCACGCGTCGATTGAGAGACCTTAATTCCCAAGATAAAAGGGATAAGAAGGACATGTATAATACATTGAGAATAACAAAAAGGGCGAATCAAGCTCTAAGTTATCAGGGTCGCACAGTAGAAGCTAGTGGGCCCATAATTCCAAGGTTAAATATACCTAATGAGTATAAGTAAATGGCTAATTATCAATGCCTTGAAGCCCGAGAGACTATAACCGAAACCGCTTATGAGTAAACAAACTCCAATGAGAATTCTTGGTGCAGGGACTAAACCGTCAATATGGTTAAGACCCTTTGACCAGAATACATTGTATAATAGACTGCATGGAAGTTAAGACACTCCATGACGCCCGTATTGAATGAACCAATGGTCAATGGTTATACATGGTAGATTACGTGGGCGTAATCCCTTTTAAGGGGGGTAGAGCGAAAAACCGCTCAGTGTATGTTTCACGCAATAAGTACGTAAATTACAGTGTGCATAACACAAATGAAATTGTTTTGATGATTGGAACTTATGTTACATAAACATATGTATTCATTCATTGTGTAATTATGGTTATTGCGCACAAGAGACACGAATACCATGTATATGAATATACTATCTTGTTAACTCGAGTGTGAGTGTACAAGTGGAAGGGAGTAGAGAAACTCCGGGGGAATTAAAATCCCTATGACATTTGTCTATTTGAGATTAGACATGAGATATGATGAGTATGAATTGGTATGAAACCGATGTGGAACCTAGTAGGAATTGAGTTCCCTAGGTGATTTGATTTTAGAACGATTGATGGAGTGAGTTCCATCCTTTTGAGTTGTGTTGATGTATGTTATGATTGAGTAGAAATTGATGAAATGAGCCACAAGTGTTGAATGCCTAGGTAAATTAACTGGAAGTAAATTGAGAATGATGGATGACCTAAGTTCCATGATTAGAGATAAATTGAAATGGATTGTTTTGTGATTATGACTGGAAAGAGTAAAAGATAGAAAATGAAAAATGATTGACTATTTGATTGTTTGAATTGGAGTGGGAGGTGGAACTTGATTTGCTAGCGATCAAGGGAAACCAAACATAAATTAGAGTGGAAGGATAGTTCAACACTGATGCTGATCACATCAGGGTTGGATGATTCCTGAAGCTCCCTATAAGTGGTCACAAGTAATCACGCTAGAAATAAGTGCAATTAGTATAAACTGGATTTGGAGTTGTATTGAGTTTTCAAAAAGAATTTCCAACTGGTTTTTGCAAAAGAATTTTCCTTCCAGTTTGAGAATGAGGATCAGTTTTGAAACCACTACACCGGACGAGCAACGGTCCTAAGTTGACCGGTAGGACGGTGGGAGTGAGGATTAGTTTTGAAACCACTGCACCAGACGAGCAACGGTCCTATGTTGACCGGTAGGACGGTGGCCGTGCATGTTTTGTTCCAAGGGCAGCGGGACGTAGAGAAGTCCTGTGTCTGGATGACCTAGAGTGCCTAAGGATATCTAGAGATGCAAATGTTTTGATCAGAACCAAAGAGACCATGGGCCAGAGAGAGTAAGTGCCCATTAGTCATGTAACGGCCGTGAACCAGAAAGCGTAAGTGTTCAGCATGACCGGTACCTGAGGGATCGGCAGTGTATTACTCGATATGGGATTCAAGATTGTAGCGCCTTCTTGTCTTCAGACCGACCCCGTGGAGAGAATACAAAAGAGTATTTTTGATTGCTATGCATGCTAAGACATGTTGTGTGGTATGTGTAGCATGAATAGAGACTGACTTGTGGAGTCGGTAGGGTTATATAGATTATGACCTTGGTATATGATATGCCTATGAGACTAACAATATTAGATTCACCAACTTTGTGGGCAAAGTTCTTTAAGGGGGTAGATTGAAATACCCTAACCTAAATATGGTGATTAAATTATTATAATAGGATTTTTAGAGGCCTAATGATGCCTAAAGATCTTTGGTGAAGAAAGAAAAACCAAAGGGAAAGAGAAAACGCTTCAAAAGCATAAAACGTAAAAATGAGCGTTATACAACCATAGGAGGTTTATGACCTCGGTTAGGGTCCTAGATGGATTCCTAGGGATTAATTATGCCTAAATAATATGTGGGAACAATTCCCGAAGAAAACGAATCCATATAGTGGGTTAAAACGCAAACTAAGCTTTAAAGCACGTTTTTTTAGAAAACCCGGAAACACGACTTTAAGTAGTCAAACGGACCCGTAAAAATTATAGTTGATCATATAACTATAATTAAACATTAATGGAATCTTAAGAACAATTAAAATTAATTAATGGAATCTTAATAACCATTAAAATTAAAGATACAAGAAAAATCTGAAAAACGGACCCGGTTAGTGAATAGTGCCAAAACCGGGAATTAACGAGCGTTTCTTGCGAAAAGACAAAAATACCCCTGCTTAATATGTAGAGGGGGACCATTTTTATGGTGATAAAACATCACTCTCCTCTCAATTAATAAACTAGCCCTATTAGCTAGAAAAGAAAAAGAGAAAGAAATAAAGTAAAAAGCAAAAGTACAACTACCCCTTTTTGCTCTCTCTCTCTCCTCATTTCCCCTCCCTCTCTCGTTTTATTTTACATCCTTCTGCAGACCAATGCTCCTTCTCCTTCCTCCTTCCTTCTTGAACGTTTTTTGAAGCTCAACAATGGCTACCCTCTCTTCTCTTGCTCACCCAAGCTACACCAAAGCTCCAAATCAAAAACAAAATGCATATTTGTGCTCCCCTCATCAAGGGCTTCCATTCTCTCTTTTCAAAATCTCAAATTGAGGAGGTTGACCTCCATGGGTATCACCCATTTGGGAAGAAAAATACATGTTCTTGAACTAGGCCACCTCCCTTTCAATTCATGGTAAGAAAATCCAAGAAAAACTCACTTTTTCTCCCTTCCTTGGTGTGGCCGGTTTTGACCCTCAAAGCCTTGTTTTTCTTTCCTTGTTTGAGCCATTATTCCAAGCTCTAAATGGTGGTTGAAGCTCCCTTTTGATTGATGGCCAAAGAAACCCATTTTAGGGCTCTAAGGTAAATCTCTAACTTTTGTGCTTTAAGCACTTTCATTGAATTCTAGAGTTACTCCATGGGGTTTAAGAGTTTAATTAGTACTTATTGCATTCCCTTGGACATTGGTCTAGAGATGTGGCAATGGTAATGCCCATGACCGGTGGCAATCAAGAAAAGAGGAAGAGAAGTGAGAAGAGGAATCCATGAATTTAAGGTAAACAACCTACCTTAGTGTACATCCTTAATGCTCTAGAGTTTATGGGCTGGGAATTAAGGTAATGCACCCAAGATTGTGCTAAATAAGTATTGAATTTATGTGAGAGAGAATTGTGATTCATGTTTAAAGCATTTATAGGTTGTTGTGTGATTTAAGGGCCTAAGAGTCATGCAATTGTGATTATTGCATTATGTTATTGATTAATAAGTTTGAATGAGATTGAGTGCTGTTAGAACCCACTAATGGTTTGGTTAGTTGAATTGTGAATGTTTTGGATTAGGTAATGAAGACAATGAAATTTGGATAAGTTAGAACAGTAATAGAGTTATGGTGAAATTTCGGTAGAAATCCTAAGAGATTTAGGGGACTTGATGGATTGATGCTACCTAGGGTGAACTAGGTGTTTCGAGAGACCCATTTGGATTAGTTAAGCACCTTGAGATGTTAATGGAAGGAGTATATTGAGTTGAGCAAAATCTGTAGCAAATGGGTTGTTGAAGTGTTTTAGAATTTCTAGAAAAGGCCTAGGGTGCATAACCTTGAAAATGAGGGTTGAACTTGGGTAATGAAGATGCAAATGGCTAGGAATGAATGGTTATGGTCAATAAATTAATTGGTAATGGTTGATAGAAGGTTGTAAACTATCAAGAGAAGTTTGGAAATGCACTAATGTGCATAAGTGCAAAAATGAGAATTGAAATTGGTAGAATTGACCAAGAAGTGAGTAAAAGTGTTGAGCAATGATTTAAGAAGGTTTAAGGTGTTTTAACATGTTTGGAAACATGTGGAAAGATTAGGAATAGATTGGGTAAGGATTAAGGTTGGATTTAGGGTTGAAAAATGTAATTTTAGCAGCTTTTTAGCAGGGTCCGGGACTTAGGGGCTGGACCAAGTCCCGGACCACCCTTAAAAACATGCCGAGAGTGAGCTAGTACATTGGTCCGGGACCTTAGTCTAGGACCAAGACCCGGACCAAGTGAAAAAAAGGGCCGAGAGTTAGAAAATGCAATGGTCCGGGACTTTGGGGCCAAACCAAGTCCCGGACCACCCCCAGAATTTCACCGTGAGTGTTTTAAAGGCCTTAAAAGGTGGGGGTTTGATTGGTATTGGTTTTATATGATGTTAAGGACTTGTTTGGTGACATTTAAAGGTCCTAAGAAGTATAAACAAGTGCTAGATTGATTGTGGAAGTAAGAACTTAAGTTCACAAGAGTAAAGATAAGGATAACGGGACAACGGGGTAAGTACGGGAGTAATAGTATTTTACATACCGTATGATCATGATATTAATAAAAACTTTTGAAATGATATCAGTCGTGTGAGAATAAACTAAGGAGCGTGAGACGACGCGCTAAAGTAATTCCTTGGTGAAAGGTATGGATTTCTTGCAACTTGTGTCATGTCGAGTCCTCTCGGCTTGTGTGCTTTTTGTGTGCCGGCCTGTTAGCAGAAATATGTGTTATTATACTTCTACCTAGGCAGTGTACCTATCGTTTTGCGGAATAGTGAATTGAGTGGGGTTGTCGATCTCAGGGACCTCGTTCAATTAATTGACAATTTATTAGCTAACTGAGAAACTAAACTAAGAAAACAGGAAATGTCACTTTTTCAGGTTTTGCTTAATTAATCTAATTGTAACTAAATAAACAAAAGAAATAAAACAATTAACAAACAATAACTGGAAAATTAAAGATGATTAATGTGGTAAATAAAAGGCGTTCCCCGGGTTGTTCTGCTAACCTATTTCTTCAAATCCTATTAAATAATAATTTCACTAACATTGCAATAAACTCGGGAACTATAAATAATTCACCGACCGGGTCATGTACGATGAACTCTAATTGATTGGAAGAACTAGCAGCAGACTAATGCTCTAATCCGGAAACAGATCAATCGCTTTAAGAACAGTTCCTATTGGAGACAGATTAACCTATAGGCGGGGTCTCGCTTCTAGTCGTTAATCCAGTTTAACTTCCTATGTCTTGTTAACTAATCTCAGCACCGCATTTTGATTAGAAAACTACAAACGTAACTTTGATAATTAACTAGAGAATCAAAGCGCATGAAGAACAGGAATTAAACTATTGCATCAAATAAAAGTAGTGAAATAATTAATGATAAAATTCTATGAAATAGGTTCGCTTCCCCATCCGGGGAACTAAAATAACTACTCACTCATGGATTCAGAAACAAAAACAAACATTGAAACGAACATAAAATAACTTATAATAAATAAAAGTGTAACTGTAAATATAAAGTAAACAAATAAACTCAGTTTTACTAATGTCCTCGATATGTCTCTGGTGCACTGCTCTGCTTCTCCTCGCCGAACTGGTGATGGTGGCGAACTGGATGGGAGATGGTGTCGGGTGGTGTGGTGGTCGAGTCGAATGGAGGTGACGGTGTGAATATGGCTCGAACAGTGGCTGGGTAAAGGCTGGACGTGGGTGAACAAGAGTGGCCCGAACGGAAGTATTCGGTTGGGGATTTGATGTATGGTGATGGATGATATGGAATGGTGGTTGGTGAGTGCAGGAGTGATGGTGATGGATGGAGGTCGGCGAGCAGCAGGTACGGGTGCAGGAAGAAAGACGGCGCTCTCTGTGTATGGGGATTCACCTCTCTGATGATGATTGTGGAGCACGGCGCCCCGGAATTTTATTTGTTGCAGTCGTCTCTTCTCGCTAGGGTTGCACGTCCGTCCCGTTCCCATATTTATATATATATATATATGGTCATATATCCAATACGAACTAGGCTGAACAAAAGTAAATCTGCTGCGGCTTCTTCTTTTTATCTTTTCAAAATCTATCATGTACAAATAATATAATAATCCTCCTCATATCATATGCTGCATTTGTAATGTATCTGGAAAGATATGTTGATATATAATATTCATGTGCAGCAGCTTTTTGTACTAAACATGGTTGTAAATGAATCTCCACGTCAATGACATTCTTGGAAAATAATGGGGAATAATGTCATGAATATTATTTCAATCTCCTTGTTTATATGCAGTGCCGCGAGTGATGTCAATATATATATATATATTATCTGCATTTGACACATAAAAATCATCAGCTCTCATTTAAATAAAAATCTTAGAAAAATATAAGATAAGTGTGAAATATAAGTCAATTCATTACGAATATCGAGTTAAATATCCCATAAAAGTGTATATATATTTCACGCTTATCAACTTCCTCACACTTAGCTTTTGCTTGTCCTCAAGCAAATAGAGAATATGACTACCTTTAAGACCGTAGTATCGAAACTCGGGATCAAAACAATTGCTAAAGGAAAACGAGCAAAATGACAATCAAAAGAATAGTTCTGCTATCTGCTGTAGGTTTTCGCAATCAGTGAAAAAGAGTAGAGTTAAAAGCATGGAGAAGTTAGATTATAGAAACTGAAACAGAATAGTTTGGGATCTTCCATCGTTTCTTCCTCTAACCTTTGGATGACAAGGGGTGTGAAGTAACACCTTATTCCGTGATACCTTTCAACACCACATACTCATGATCAGAATAGGCAAAATGACATAAACGTTTAACTTTCCATATTTCTTTTCTAACATTTTATTCTTTCATTTGCACATTCAATTTATCCCCTCAGACTTTTCTCTTCACCCTTGTAGCGGCTTTGGGCCTTCTATCCCAGATCACGAGACCTTAGGTAGATGGGTGATGAAGCACCCCAAGGACTTAATAACCGAATGAAGAGGCCTGTTTTGGTTCAGAAAATTCAATTCAGATCAGCGGAGTACCTTGCCTTATCCTTTTCATACCAAACTTTCTTATCATTCCCAAGATCCCAAACTAGACCACTTCAGTTTTCATAATCAACTAATCCACCAAATTTCAGTGAAAATAGATCCAATTTGGATAAAACTATACATACAAACAGCTTAGAGCAGAAAGATTCTTGAGGTGGTCATCAGGCTCGTTTTCAAAACCTCAACAAAAAAATTTCACCTAGAGATTCAATATTTATTGGCGCCTAAAAGAGACAATTCTTTCAAAATAAGAGGACAAACAAAAACAAATGTGGCATTAAGCGCAATGGCAATATTTAGAAAGTACTCCTACTTCCTCACACTTAAGAGGAGCAATGTCCTCATTGTTCACAAATTCAAACCAAGAAGAGGACTTTCTAAATAGTGCGAATTCATCAAAAGTTAACTAAAGATCTCATGGACTTGATGCATTCAGAGCGTAAGCTGGACTTAAAATAAGAGTGAAAGGACACGAAAACTCCCCTGATATCTTCAGATTGAGGAATGGCATCTTCCTCACACTTAGGTCCTTCACCGGTGTAGAAATCTTCAGATTGAGGAAGGGCACCTTCCTCACACTTAGGTCCTTCACCGGGGTAGAAATCTTCAGATTGAGGAAGGGTACCTTCCTCACACTTAAGTCCTTTACCGGGGTAGGAATCTTCCTCACACTTGCTGTGAAGCAAGTGTCCATCCTATGGAGTGTCTATGATCACCACACCTATAAGCAATCTCAGAAAAGCAACAAGAATTGACGCTAAAAGCATCTCATTAAACGCATGGGCATTAGAAACCTCGAGTGAGTAAACTGGACAACAAAGAACACAATAAAAATAAAAGTACTACAAATCAAAAGAAAATTGGAAACTAAAAACTACCACTGGGTTGCCTCCCAGTCAGCCGCCCTTCTTTATAGTCTTTGGCTAGACTTTCCCTCGATTACGTCATCTCATTGTCGCGTGTTGAATCAGGAGGGTTACGTTTACCAGGATCCACTAGACATCTTCTTTTTGGTTGAAGGATCCGCTTAACCCGCCAAACTTTTTCAACTTTGTTCTTTTGTCGTACTCGTTTGGGGGTGTGCATTCCATCATGAAAGTCATCCGGATAAGCAAAATAAATATGATCCTTACCTTTGTCTGGCGCCTCAGTCATGCAGGCAGCAGAAGAATGTCTCTTCTTGACTAGTGTCTCAGTTTTCTTACATGTATTGGTGATCTTTGAAATTTTTTTAGGCACCTCAGGCTCTCTCTGTAATCCTATCTCCTGCACTAAAGAGTCAACAATAGCTATACCAGAACAAAACTGAACTCCTGCAAGATTTCTCTTATTAGGAGTCATATCAAAAGAGACCTGCTCATCATGGTATCGCAATATTATTTTCCCTTCTTCTGCATCTATTAAAATACGAGCAGTGCGCATAAAAGGTCTACCTAAGATAATAGGCACTTCTGAATCCTCCTCCATGTCTACAACGATAAAATCAGCAGGAAAAGAAAATTTTCCTACTGTCACTATTAAGTCCTCCACCTTACCCTTTGGATAAACTATGGAGCGGTCAGCCAATTGCAATCGAATGGAAGTAGGGGAACATTGACCAACTCCTAGTTTATTGAAAATTGATAAAGGCATTAAGTTGATGCTAGCACCTAGATCGCACAAACCTTTACCACAATTTACCTTTTCAATAGAGCAAGGTATGATGGGGAGTCCAGGATCACCAAGCTTAGGAGGGAGCTTCTTTAGAAGGACTGCTGAGACCGTCTCTGTTAACTCCACTGTCTCCTGCTCCTGTAAATTATGCTTATCAAATCTTGGATTCTTCAAAAATTTAGCATAATTGGGCATCCTAGTGCAAATATATTCAAAAGAACATTTAGCAGTTAACGGTTCCATGAAGCTCAGGAATTTCTCAAATTGCTTATCATAATCACTCATTAAAACTGGAACAGGATATGGCAATGATTTTATTAATGCAATTCGAGAATCAGAAAAAGAAAATAAAGTAGGTTGAGTTTTAGGAGACTCCTCCTCCTTGGATTTTTCTACTTTGCTGTTGGAGTCCTCAACTTCTATAATTTCATGCCTCAAAGTTTCTTTTGAAGCTTCAGAAGCGCTAGGTTCTGGTCGCTTCTCACCGTCCAATGTTATTGATTTACAATGTGCTACCGGATTTGGTTTCGGTTGATTTGGAAGCGACCCTGCTTGTATTTGTGCTAACTGCTGTGACATTTGACTCAACTGCCTCTCTACACTTTGATTTATGTAGGCTTGATCAGCAAATTTGGCCTCCAAGTCTGCAATTCTGGAATTAGTAGCCTGGCTCTGTTTCAGCAACTCTGCAAACATGCTCTCGATCTTGCTGTTTCCTTCCTGGGGATCTTGAACTTGTTCCTGATGTCTATTAAAATGAGATTGTCTATTATTCTGATTATAAGAATTATTGCCCATAGACTGGTCATTACCTCGCCACTGAGATTGCTGATTATTTCTCCAACTATTTTGACCATAAGCATTAGGAAAAGAGTTACCTGGTCTGTTGTTTATAGAATTTACCTCATTTGGATTTCCAGCAAAACCAGGTCCCTCGCAGTTGAAGGTCTCATGGGCTCCACCACAGATATCACAGCACGGATTCAAATACTTGGAAGATATAGCTGCTGCCTTCACCGTTTGTTGTGGTTGATTCAAGGTAAGCTTCTCAATAGCTTTTGCTAATGCTGACAACTGAGCTGAAACATGATCCTGCGGGGGAAAACTGTGAATTCCTGCTTCTCCTCTCCCCTTATTCTTGCACCACTGTCTGGTGCTCTCGGTCATCGAATCCAGGAGCTCAATTGCTTCTGCACCTGTCTTACTCATAAAATTTCCTCCAGAAGCAGAATTTAGCAAAAGCTTATTAGAGTCACTTAAACCATTAAAGAATGACAAAACAAGGTCTCTATTACTCATACCGTGGTGTGGGCATGCAATTTGGAGTTCTTTGAACCTATCCCATGAATCATAAAGTGACTCACCTGGTTCCTGACAAAAATTATTAATCTCACCGATCTTTTCTCTGGTCTTAGACGGTGGATAATACTTGGTTAGGAACTTGGTTGCTAGATCAGCCCAGGTATGAATGCTACGAGGTTGCAGACTTCTTAACCACCTGGCGGCTCCATCTCTCAAAGAATAGGGAAACAATTGTAAACGAATACGCTCGTTCAAATTTCCTGTTTTATTAAATGCACCACAAAATTCTAGGAATGAAGAAATATGATGTGGAGCATCATCTGAGTCTAACCCACTGAATTGCCCCTGGTGGTAAAGTGTAGTAATGTAACTTGTTTTAAATTGCCAGGAATCTAATTCAGCTGTTGTAACTTGTGGGAGAACAATAGCAGAAGGTCTTCCCTCAACTGACGGTTGCTGATATTCACTCAAGATTTGTCTGTCCGCCATTCTGAAATACTACGGAAAAATAAAATATAAAGAGAATTGCTAAAACTAATAACAAATAAATAAAACGGAAATAAAAAAAAGTAAAAAATAATAATAATAAAGTCTCAATTAAATAATAAAAATGTCAATTAACCGTGCCAGAGGTCCCCGGCAACGGCGCCAAAAACTTGTTGAGCAGAAATATGTGTTATTATACTTCTACCTAGGCAGTGTACCTATCGTTTTGCGGAATAGTGAATTGAGTGGGGTTGTCGATCTCAGGGACCTCGTTCAATTAATTGACAATTTATTAGCTAACTGAGAAACTAAACTAAGAAAACAGGAAATGTCACTTTTTCAGGTTTTGCTTAATTAATCTAATTGTAACTAAATAAACAAAAAGAAATAAAACAATTAACAAACAATAACTGGAAAATTAAAGATAATTAATGTGGTAAATAAAAGGCGTTCCCCGGGTTGTTCTGCTAACCTATTTCTTCAAATCCTATTAAATAATAATTTCACTAACATTGCAATAAACTCGGGAACTATAAATAATTCACCGACCGGGTCATGTACGATGAACTCTAATTGATTGGAAGAACTAGCAGCAGACTAATGCTCTAATCCGGAAACAGATCAATCGCTTTAAGAACAGTTCCTATTGGAGACAGATTAACCTATAGGCGGGGTCTCGCTTCTAGTCGTTAATCCAGTTTAACTTCCTATGTCTTGTTAACTAATCTCAGCACCGCATTTTGATTAGAAAACTACAAACGTAACTTTGATAATTAACTAGAGAATCAAAGCGCATGAAGAACAGGAATTAAACTATTGCATCAAATAAAAGTAGTGAAATAATTAATGATAAAATTCTATGAAATAGGTTCGCTTCCCCATCCGGGGAACTAAAATAACTACTCACTCATGGATTCAGAAACAAAAACAAACATTGAAACGAACATAAAATAACTTATAATAAATAAAAGTGTAACTGTAAATAATAAAGTAAACAAATAAACTCAGTTTTACTAATGTCCTCGATATGTCTCTGGTGCACTGCTCTGCTTCTCCTCGCCGAACTGGTGATGGTGGCGAACTGGATGGGAGATGGTGTCGGGTGGTGTGTGGTCGAGTCGAATGGAGGTGACGGTGTGAATATGGCTCGAACAGTGGCTGGGTAAAGGCTGGACGTGGGTGAACAAGAGTGGCCCGAACGGAAGTATTCGGTTGGGGATTTGATGTATGGTGATGGATGATATGGAATGGTGGTTGGTGAGTGCAGGAGTGATGGTGATGGATGGAGGTCGGCGAGCAGCAGGTACGGGTGCAGGAAGAAAGACGGCGCTCTCTGTGTATGGGGATTCACCTCTCTGATGATTGTGTGAGCACGGCGCCCCGGAATTTTATTTGTTGCAGTCGTCTCTTCTCGCTAGGGTTGCACGTCCGTCCCGTTCCCATATTTATATATATATATATATGGTCATATATCCAATACGAACTAGGCTGAACAAAAGTAAATCTGCTGCGGCTTCTTCTTTTTATCTTTTCAAAATCTATCATGTACAAATAATATAATAATCCTCCTCATATCATATGCTGCATTTGTAATGTATCTGGAAAGATATGTTGATATAAATATTCATGTGCAGCAGCTTTTTGTACTAAACATGGTTGTAAATGAATCTCCACGTCAATGACATTCTTGGAAAATAATGGGGAATAATGTCATGAATATTATTTCAATCTCCTTGTTTATATGCAGTGCCGCGAGTGATGTCAATATATATAATATATATATATATATATATCTCTGCATTTGACACATAAAAATCATCAGCTCTCATTTAAATAAAATCTTAGAAAAATATAAGATAAGTGTGAAATATAAGTCATTCTTACGAATATCGAGTTAAATATCCCATAAAAGTGTATATATTTCACGCTTATCACGGCCTAACAAGATAAATGCATGAAAAATGTTTATTGCATTGTTATGTATATCTTGATGCTTGTTGCATGTGCTAACCTTCCTTGCGTGATTGTGTGGTCTAACATAGTGTCGTAGACCGAAACATAAACAATTACCGTATGGTTAGTGACTCATAGAAAAGAGTCGTCCCACGAAATAACTTAAATGCGGGAAACACATAAGAACTACCAACTAGAGAACAACGAAAGTTCACACTAAATGAACTCACTTGAACGTGAAAAGTTACGGGACTAATAAACTCCCTCCTTAACGGTTAGAGAACCGAAACGAAACAGTCCACGAAATGAACAATAGTGGAAAGACGTAAAGAACCTCCATTAGGGGAACAACGAAAGTTCAATGTTATGAACTCATGAGAAAAGTAAAAAAACAATATACGGGACCACCAAATCCCTTATAAGAGATAGTCGACCTCCTATATGAGGATTCGACCCGTTATGAGAAAATAACCCTAATGTATAAGTATTCGAAACGTCGGGACAACCCTTTAATATGAGAATACCAGAACTTGAGAAAATTCCCTAAGACGATAGATGACATCGAAAGCGATGCCTCTAGTCTAATAAGCATAAACATGTTATGACTCCAAGAGAGGAGTATTTGGGAATTTGAGAAGTCTGGTAGAGATACGGACGTTTGAGTAAGTATGGAACTAAGAGAGTAGTTCTGGTGGCTAGTTGAACCTTCCCACCATGCTAGACCCAGAGTAGGGTCGAAACCGGGGAAGTAAGACTAGGCTTGAAAGCCCGGTGGTGAGCCTTGTGTATGACTCTGCCCGGAGGCCATGTGTTTTGGCTTAAGAATTATTTAAGAGATAAAAAATTGAGAAATAAGTACGAGACCCGTAGTGTCTAAAGAACTAAGAGAACAAGTAAGGTATCCGAAGAGAACGGATAAGGTATTGAATAATAAGAATGAGGCGTTAGTGAGGTAGAAACCCTCAAAGCCTAAAGAGTAAGAAAATGTAAACTAATTAACTTAATGTGTTAGTTTTGTGATTGTATTCTCAGTTTGAATACTTGTATGAATGTGAGCATGTTGTATTTTATTGTACTTCATGTTTAGATTTAAATAAAATCAACCGCATGTTAAGATGAGAATTAGTTGAGTGTGGCCTTGTAGTAGCGGGTTGCACGACTTCCATACCAGCAAAGGTGCTGAGCCCCTTTGGGGCCACCCATTATTTTTTAGGTACACCAACGATGATACCGTTCGAGAGTAGGACGGGGATGGTGGTAAACATGGGTAGTTAGATTTTTAATTTACTTTTGTATTTGAACGAGGAGAAGACCGAAAGTGTTATCGGCATCCGTTATGTATTAGACTCGGTATAGTAGAGAATTGAAGTGGGATTGTATTTTATGACTCGGTTAGAAATGGAATGAATTGTATTTGTTTAAAGTACTCGGTTATACCGGTCCATCAGACTAATGTTGTATTGAGTTAGGCCGTGTTAGCCACGTGGGTGGCTAACGGCATTGTTTCACCCACCGTTGTGTATAGATTATCCGCTGCAAATGTAATGATTAATGAGGCAATTAGTAGTTAATGAGGAGATTAGCGGTAGGGGTGTTACACTACTACCCAACCCCATGCGGTAAGTAGTACCTGTCAGGCCCACCGACTTGACTCCTGGATTTGACTAGTTTTTCACTGGACATGCGATACTTGGAAATTCTTTCGACCGTGGAGCTTTTATCTTCCACCTCTGTAGCCACCGTCATCATCTTCGTCAAGGTTTTTGGCTTGAAAAGCAAGGCCTCAGCCCGCACATCTGCCTTTAGTCCTCCCTTAAAAATGCTACGTAACATTTGATCTGAGATCTCAGTTAGGGTAGCTGATAGGGCTTAGAATCTCTGACTATACTCCAAGACCGTGCCCTCTTGTGTAAGAGCGAGCAAGTGGTCGACCTGATCTTCATTGAAACTGAGGAGGAGTGCCTCCTGGAATTCTTCCCACACCGGCCGTCCCACGTGGTTCTCCATCCATGTAAACCAATGGAGATTCGGGCCCTCCATACACACCCCAGCTGCAGCAACCCTATCATCATCTCCTATGCCACATATTGTGAAGTACCGTATTGCTCTTTGAACCCAGCCGCACGGTTCCTCACCATTGAAAACTGGCATTTCCATCTTCTTCACCCTAAAACCTCTTTCTCCGCCCTTCCTCCTCTTCCACCAGCATCGGCGATCTAGTATTCTTAATATTTCCTGTAAGTCTCTTTGAACATTGTTGTCTGACTTCCTCAATTTTCCCACATCTCTTTTTTACTCTCCAACCTCATTTTTCAAAATTCCTTGCTCTCTCCCTGGCTCCTTCATTCTCTCTGTTCTTGTGGTGACCATTCAGGATCGAGAGTTATGATACCAATTGATAAGCTCACTCTTATAAGGGCCCAAGATAGTGTTCATTTACTAACCCTTCATAAAAGGACTTACGCCCCCACGCTGACTAGCAACAAATAAAACAATGATGGCTGGAAATGGAAACTGAGTAACCTCGGGGCAAAACCTTGCATATTCCCCAGAGGGCCTATTCTTAGCTAAGAAATACTGTAAAAAAACATAGTAATGAGCTCATTGCCTTAAATAGACACACAAAGAGGTGAGCTGACAAAAAGAGAAACTAACTAACTATTGGATAAGATAAAATAGTACGACAAAAGAGAAGCAGCACCACTACTCAAAACTTACGCCCCCATCTGTTGAATACCAGAATTATGCTATAGTCACACCACCTTGGCTAGCACGGGAGTAGTATTTCCCGAATTTCCCTCGTGTGGTCCCTATAGATCTGATATGAATTATTTAGGCACTAAGTGGGTGTTCAGAACTACTAAGCGCAATGCTGATGGCAGTTTTGTTAAAAGAAAGGCTCGTTTAGTTGCTCTAGATACTCTCAAGTTTATGGCTATGATTATAATGAGACATTAGCCCAGTTGTTAAGCATTCCAGTACGAGGCTGATTGTCTTTCTTGCTACCTCTAATTGTTGGCCAATTCAATAGTTAGATGTCCAAAGCGCTTTTCTCCATGGGGACTTGGAAGAAACTATTTTTACCAAACAACCCTCAGGTTTCACTAATGCTACTAAGCCTAATCATGTTTGTAAGATTACCGTTATCTTTATGGATTAAAGCAGTCCCCGAGAGCTTGGTATGCTAAGCTGAGTTCCTACCTTGTTCATTCGGGATTCATTACATCTCAGTCAGATCCCTTTTTATATTTCAACAAGGAAAGGACATTCTCTATGCGCTTGTTTACGTGGATGACCGCAAGCCCATTGTCTAGAGGTGACCGCACAAGCCAAGAGTTACTTTCAGATGGATCAATGAGGTCACTATCTCCAGTTACTGCGCTCAAAGAATTGGTAAACATTGATGCTGATATATCAATAAATTTATTTATGCATACTTTGTTTCACCTAAGTGAGTGTTGTAGTTCTGATTGCTAATGCAAATAGCATAAATATGATTGTTTCAGTGCGCGATGGAGGGACTTGGTTTTGACATTGTTCATCAACCGGTATCTGGCAATGCATTTCAGAAGGATGAAACTTGTGTTCAGGTAGGCATTATAGTTGTAGGACATAGCCATTGGATCTGTCTTTGGTGTAACACCCCTACTGCTTATACTGTCATTACCGTCCAATCTCCTCATACTTCCATACTCACGCAGCGGATACATACGTACACAACGGTGGGTGATACAATGTCGTTAGCCACCCACGTGACTAACAAGGCTTACTACTACTTACAGCATCGGTCTGATGGACCGGAATATCCGAGTACTACACAATTACAATACACATTCTAAATACAAACCGAGTACTACAATTCTCCTTTCAATACAATACTCCATAATTTCAATACAATATAATACACCGAGTTTACTAGGATCCTTATCCAAATACAATACCCCTTTCAATTGCATACATACTCATTAAGAGTCTAGCATCTACCCATTCCTCACACTACATACTTTCTAGATACATAATGGTGTACCCCTTGGTACACTTCTACATTCAAGGCTACAAGCCTTATACAACCCTTTACTATCTACTATTCACTCCTAGCTATCTAAGCATAACCGCCGGTCTTTTACCATGACCTTAGTTGCTTCGGTACTTTACAATAAAAACATTGCCCCTAGGGGCTCAGCTTACGCTGCATATGACTTCCGCATACCCCGCGTACTAGCGAGGGTACGCCGACTACTTAGGTTGAATACATGCGATTCATTTTATTCATACATACATACATACATGCTTTCATACATAATACTACAATACTCCACAAAGCATACATACACACATTTCATTACATACGAGGAAGACATGCAAGTCAACCGATACATACTCACCTTTACCGAAATACGCATACACAATACATACACAATACTTGTTAGCTCCTTTTGTCCACCCGGGTAAATCGGGTGGAGATTACTCTTTTACTCAGGGTCAATGACTTACACCAGCCAAGACCATTACTCATACATACTTTACTTACTTACTCAAGTCAAGTCGTAGTGACCTCTGGGCAGGGACTACACCGTCCCACCACCAGGCTTTACTGTGGCTCACTAATCCAGGATGCTACCCATTTAAGGGGTTTGGGCCGTGGAAAAGATTAAAGCCAGGAATCGGATCCAACCTCTTGTGTCTCCTCATCCTCATGCGTGGCCGAAACTATATCGGACTTCTACTCATTCTAATTTACTCAATACTTACGTTAGGAGTTAGGTAGTTAGGAATTAGTAGAAGTCAACACATCCATGCCACACAATAATACATTACTCACATACACATCCATACAAGGTACAATACATTACCCAAGTACATTACAAGGTACATACACACTTCATCTTCATCCATTCATTTCATGAATTATACAAACTAAATGTTCAAGACAAATATATATCAAGAACAATATGAAACAAGCACAAGTAAGTGCAATAAAGTCTGATTCATGCATTTATCTTATTTAGGTGATCAAATAAGCACACAAATCGGGGTAACCAGGTTAGGATATAGAGCATGAAGAAATCATACCGTTCACCGTCGTATTTGAACTCCGACTTCCTTCGGGGTTCAACTATTCGAGTCCTATACATACATAGAGTTGTATGATCAATAATTTATTATTGACCCACTCGTTCTTCATTAATACTCCTAATGTACACTTACTAATTCTTTACATACCATACTTGATTATAAAAAAAATCATTCTTTCCTTATTACTTCTTATACTTGTTTTCTTACTCATATTCTTACTTTCTTACCA
Organism: Limonium bicolor; assembly: GCA_023374045.1. NCBI lineage: Eukaryota > Viridiplantae > Streptophyta > Magnoliopsida > Caryophyllales > Plumbaginaceae > Limonium > Limonium bicolor. Next base: position 155,805,711 of record CM041780.1, read on the forward strand.
TTATTGTTACATTAATGGTGTATTACTAAAACCCCATATATATGCACATATCTATATATATATATATATACATACATATGATTACATATTATTATTATTTTTTTGTAAGTTAGGGCCGACCGACCCACTGACCGACCCAACCCTTGGGTCGGTCCATTCCAGTAAATTTTCCGTCCTCCAGACCTACCCGACCGACCCACCGACCGACCCAACCTCTGGGTCGGTCGAAGTCAGAAACTTCAACTTCAGAAAGATTTTCCCGACCGACCCGACCGACCCACGGCCCTCTGGGTCGGTCCATTCCAGAAAGTTTCGTTTCAGTTGTTTATGCTCCGACCGATCCAACCTCTGGGTCGGTCGGTAGCAGAACTTGCCTACAGAATTTGTTTTTTCACCTCTTTTCTTACCCATTTCTTCCCCAATCTTCCTACATACATCCTAACATGTTTTGGTAGCATTTAGGCTTCCTAAAATACCTTAGTTCATCCACTAACTCATTACTAAATTCATTTCCCATTCTCATATGGATTTACACCATTTTCCTCATTTCCATTCCAGCACTTATACTAATTTTTCCTTCTCCAATGCTACAGATTTTTGTTCTAACCTTACCATTCAATACTCCCTCTACCAATGCTACTCCTAGCATTCTAAATCCATTACTTTACATCCTAGACATATGTCCTACCTATACCCAAGTCAAATCCTCATTCCACTAAATCTTGCACACTAGTTCCTCCTAATTTCTCCGATGCATCGTAATGCCCTTTGCTACATATTGTACCCTCTTATTTCTCATACTACAGCTACCACTCCATGGTTACTAAACATCCTTATTCAATCCAATACACACCTTGGTTCTCCCATTCACCAAGTCACCCATAAATGCACATTTTCCTACTAAAATTTTGCCATAGTTTACCTACAATTCTAACTTCTCCACATACATACTTTTTTTCACCAAATTCACTCCTAAACTAGCCACACCCATACAAGGGTCCTACCAGCAATCAAAGCAATACCAATTCATCAATACTTCCTCAATCCACAATACCAATACATATACACAATTATTTGGCTCTAAGGCCTACAATCCAAATACTAGTTCACAAATACTAAAACTTACATAACTACAATACTAGCACAATGTTTTGGGTTCCTTAATTAGTTTACCCATTCCCATTACTCTAATTCATTTAAAATTTAGCATTAAGAAGGAGCTCTTACCTTAAGCTCTTAATTTCCTTCTTTCTTTTCCAATTCTCCTCCTTCTCTCTTTCTTGCACAAAATCGGTTATGTGGGGAATGGAGTTGCCAAACTCCATTCCCATCACCCAATGAACACAAAAACAAGTGTAATTAAAATACTAACCCTTAGATTTATACTAATTCATTGAAGTGTTTATAACATCAATTCTAGGGTTTACCTTTTGAAGCTTTTAAGAGGGGTTTTAGCCCTTGGTTCAAGAAGGTGATTCCACCACCATTGCAAGGTTGGAATGATGCTCAAAATAGAGAGAAAAATAGAGCATTACAAAGAGGTAAAAATTGGTTACAAAGGAGAGTGGAGGAAACATGAATTTTTCATGAAGATTTTTACCTTAATGGAGAGAGGAGACTCCAAGCTTTACATTGATGCCATTTTCTCTTCAAATGGGAAAACCCATGGAGATGAAATTTCTCATTTTTTGATTTTGAAAAGAGAGAATGGTAGAGGATGATGAGAGGAGCACGAATATGTAGTTATTTTTGCATTTGGAGCTCAAATGGAGGTAGAGCATGGAGAAGAAGAGGGGCTGCCATTGTTGTTGTTGGGAGATTCAAAATCACCAGCCTTGGGAGGAAGAAGAGAGAGAATTCGGTGGGGGAGAAGGAAGGAAGGAGAGAGATGAGGGAAATGAGAGGTGAGAGAATATCCCCCTCACTTTTGTACTTTTTTTGTTTTTTTGCTTTTTGATTTATTTACTAGTTAGCTAGTGTGTGTGTGTGTGAGGGGGGTTAATTAATTCCTAAAAACCGGCCCCCACAGTATTACTAGTTGGAGCATTTTTCGTCTTTTACAGAAAATGCTCGTTAATTTACCCGGTTTTGGTACTATTCACTAACCGAGCCCGTTTCCCAGAATTTTCTCGTTTCTTTAATTTTATTGGTTATTAAGCTTCCTTTAATGCTTAATTATAGTTATTTAATGAACTATAATTTTAACGGGTTTGTTTGACCACTTAAAGTCACGTTCTCGGGCTTTCTAGAAAAACGTGCGCTAAAGCTCTATTAGCGTTTTAATACATTATTTGGATCCGTTTTCTTCGGGAGTTGTTCCCATATATTATTTAGGCCTTATTAAGCCTTAGGAATCCATATAATACTCTGACCGAGGTCCCGTACCTCCTATGGTTATTTAACACTTATTTAGCATTTTTCACTTTTTAAGTGTTTCTTCATTTCTTTTGGATTTATTTTTCCTTACCAATATTACTTAGGCACTATTAGGCCCTTAAATACGTATTATAATTATTTTAATCGCTATATTTAAGTTCGGGGTATTTCATTTGGTCCTTACACGGCCTTAACAGTGATTATGGTTCATGAATTGTTGTTGTTTCATGTCCATGAACTATATAGCTTCTACTTCCATTGCATAAAGGTCATCATTTTTGGATTTTCTAATGCTTCAGGTGGAAACAGATTGATAGGTGTTCACAGCAGCAGACCCATAAATTGTTTATGGGGTTAAAAAGTTTTTGACACTAACATTCTTTAAAACATTATGTTTTTGTATTTTTTTTCAAAAATTTATAAGAGCATTTTACAAATTTTCAAAATTTTTGGGGGGCTGAAGCACCCTAGCCCCTCTCTAGATCCACCCCTCGGTGCTTGGTAGAGGAGTTGGATTGACATGGGATGAAGCTCAATATCACGGTTAATTAAACTTTACTGCTATTTTTGTGCCATTAGTGGTACGTGGGTTCTATGAACCTGTATGCATTTTATTTCTCTGGGCTGTTGAGAAAGCTCGGGCAGGTCGAAGATGGATGCTTGATCATACTAGCTATAAGCGTCCAGGCTCAACAAGAGCATTTCTAGGTTCTTACAGTAAAAGAATGAGATCCGACCAAGGGGAAGCTTTCAACGTATGCCTTCAAGATATTCAAGGAATTCGTCACCCATACCTTGACAAAAGAAAAGACCTTATCAAATTGGATTCTAGTTCACAACTCTTGTAGCAAAATGATGTTGTTGTTACAGATTCTTATCATTTAGTTTCGCTCTGCATGCTGAGAACCAAACCCAACATGTTGAATGCACTTTCCAGGGAACTCGGAAATTTTTCAGTCGACTGATATCTGTGAATGGGTATTTTGGGTCAAACTAAATGACAGTGTTCAATAGGGGAGAATCTTTGAGTTTCCCAAATAAGAACCAGGTATCCCAGGCAGCAGGGTCAAAAGCTTAAAGGTGCTTGTGGCAACGTCTTTTCCTAACAACTGCATCTGACATCATTGTTTCTATAAGTGTATATAGATGAGGTGAATGATGTTAAATCTTGTTGTATACCTTAATATATTGATATAAGATGGATGATTTAGCTTGTGTTTTGTAGATCAACTATTTTAGAAAAGTTGAGTTATTCATGCACAATGGAGCTCAACTGAGCCACGACATTTGGCTTTTCGTTATCATCGTTCTTTTTTTCTTTTATCAGTCAAGTTTGTGGCTTACCTTCTAAGGGGTGGCTAATCTCCTTTCCTAAACAACCACCTCCTTTCTAGGAATGTGAAAAAAGGGGGAGAAATTTTTGTGTACTAGGTTGATCACTAGTTTCATTGTTGCCTTCTCCTTTTGACAGGTCCCTTTCCTGTCCAGCTCTCTATTTCTGTTAGGGTGATATATCGGATTGGGTTATGGATCAACTGTGGGATAAATAATTGAGGAATGAGATAATAAGAAGCATAACTTGTTTTCTTTGGATGAAAACTACTAATTAATGTGTGATTACGGACCAGTTAACTATTGAATCAAACAAGTATAGGTGCCAGTAATGAGAGTTTAAGTTCACCAAAGAATCAGTCTGATTTTTTTTGGTACGCTAGAATTTATAATATCCACTATTAGTTTAATTGATTTTTCTTTGAGGGATTTACACCTATGTTTATACCTTATTTATATATTTTTTATGGTTTTTATAACTCATCTAATGATCATTTTATGCATTTTGCATTCACATGAAAAGTGACGTTGAATGACGTGCATTGTGTTTTTGATGCATTTTGTGTTTCTTATAGGGAAAAGCTCAAAGGTGTATGACTGTAACACCCCGCTAAACTCATAATTACCTCTTAAACTGTCACAAATTGCCATTAATCACGCAACGGAACTCTAAATACAACGGCGGGTGATACAACGCCGTTAGCCACCCACGTGGCTAACCAGGCCTAACTCAAATACATTAACGGTCTGATGGACTGGAACAACCGAGTACTCAATACAAATACATTACTCATTCATTTCTAACCGAGTCACAAATACAATTCTCAATTCCATTCTTTACTATACCGAGTCTACAATATACGGATGCCGATAACATATTTGGTCTTACACCTTATTCAAATACATGAGTAAAATAAATTCTAACTACCCATGCTAACCACCAACCCCGCCCTACTCTCGAATGGTATCGTCTTCGGTGTACCTGAAAATAAAAACGATGCCCCTAGGGGCTCAGCTTAACGCTGGATATGAAATTCGCATACCCTGCGTGCTAACCGGGGTACGCCGACTACTTTTGTCGAGAGCATGAGATTCATTTTAATTCAATAAACATGCAACATAGCAATACATTACATATGTACACTACACAGGATTCTCACTCAACCCTGGAATGCAATCCTTAACTAACATAACAAGGTTGTTAGTTGTATCAATTTACTCTTAGGCCTTGAGGGTTTGACCTCACTATGCCTTGGTTACTTGTTCAATATCTCACCCATTCTCTCGGGTCACTTATTCTTATTCTCACCCACTCTCTTGGGTTACTTATTTTGTATCTCACCCACACTCTTGGGTTACTTACTCTTTATCTCACCCACACTCTTGGGTTACTAATACTCAAGCTCTTGTAGTTCGAGACACTACAGGTCTCCTACGTCACGCTTGTCTACTCTTAATACATTCTTAAGCCAAAACACATGGCTCTCAAGCGTAGTCTTACTTCCCCGGTTTCGACCCTACTCTGGGTCTAGCATGGTGGGAAGGTTCAACTAGCTCCCGGAACTCTCTCTTAGTTCCTACTTCTTTCACATAGGCCCGACCACTCTCGGACTTCTCACATTCCCATACACTCCTCTCTCAGAGTTATAATATAATCATGTATATTAGTCTAGAAGCATCACTCTCGATGTTCCTAATGACTTAGGGAATTTTTCTTAGGTTTGGGTATTCTTAAGTTTAAGGGTTGCCCCAAACTTCCGTATACTTATACTTTCGGTTATTTTCTCTTACCGGGTATAGTCCTCATATAGGAGGTCGACCATGTCTCAAGGGAGTTAAACGGTCCCTTAGGTCTCTTATACTTTTCTTACAAGTTCACATCTTTGAACTATCTACAATCCTCTAGATGGAGGTTCATGTACCTTGCCACATTTATTTATTTCGTGGATTGTCTTAATTTGGTTTCCTATCCGTTACTGGGCTTTTACTAAACCCGTACAACTCCCTCACATACTAGTGAGTTCATAAGTTTACGATATCGTTGTTCTTAAATCGATAGTTTGCGTGTTTGCACGTTTTCGTTATTTTACGATACGACCCGATCTACGAGTCTCTAGCCAATCGTCACTCATCTATGAGTCGGTCTATACACTTAGTTAGACCTCACCGGCATTCAAGTATGTTAGCTCATACAATATACAACAAGACATACATAATCAAGCAATGGATCATTTTCATGATTTAGTCTTGATTAAGCCGGCACACAAACACACAAATCAACGTAATACGGTTAGCATACGGGGCATGAGAAAATCATACTTTTCACCGGGGTTTCACTTTTACCGTGTCCTCACATTGCTCGGTTCACACACGATACTCTGATAATTTTTCAAACACTATTATCAATACCAAGCTCATACGGTACGTAAATAAATACTACTCACGTACTTACCTCGTTATCCCGTTATCTCGGTTTCACTCATGTTAACTTAAGTTCATACTTCTCATTGACTTCTAGCACTTGTTTACACTTCTTAGGGCCTTTACATATCACCAAACAAGGCATAAACATCATCTAACATCATTAACATTCAAGCCCCAATCATTTACAACCTTTAAAACACTCACGGGGCATTTCTGGGGGTGGTTCGGGACTTGGTCCTTACCCTAAGTCCCGGACCAATTGAAGACGTAACTCTCGGGTGGAATTTCTACACTGGTCCAGGACCTTGTCCCTATCTCAAGTCCCGGACCAAGCATGGACTTTCACTCTCGGCACAAAATTAAGGGTGGCCCAGGACTTTGTCCAAGGACCAAGTCCCGGACCCTGCTAAAACCTGCTACATACATGATTTTTCAACCCCAATTCAATCCTTAATCCACCCTCAATCTTTCCCTAATCTTTCCATAAGATTTCTACATAATTAAACACCCTAAAACATGCTCTAAACCTCTTCAAATCATAGGTTTAATCCTTGCTCCAATTCTTGCTCAATCTCACAAATTTTCCATTCTCATTTTGCACTAATGCACACTTGTGCATTTCTAGCTTCTCCTTAACACTTTGCACTTTGTTTTCTTTCATTTTGCCATTCCACATATTTCAAGATGATTCACTTCTAGTACCAAAGTTCTTGCCTCACTCTTAAAGCCTTAAATTCTCATTCTTGCTAAAATTCTCAAGGCACCTAAATCATTCCTTTTTGCTATAGATTTTTGCACAAATCTCCTATCCTTGAACAAGCATTCCCAAGGTGGTTTACTAACTCAAATCAATCTCCATCCATACCTAGGTAACCCTAGGTTATACTTCACTCAAAACATCACTAAAATCACTTAGATTTCTACCGAAATTTCGCCATAGCCCGGCTACTTTTCTAACACTGCCCAAAGCTCATACCACCATTTAAATCAACCTAAAACTAACCAAACCCATCATGGGTTCTACCAGCACACAATTTCAATCCAAACTCATCAAATCCTCCAAATACAACACAATGCATAAATCATAAAGTGCATGGCTCTTAGGCCCTTAAATCAAGCATTAATTCACAAATGCATCAAGCACTACCACAACTCTTCCTCATCTCAACAAATCACATTCCAACTCATGTTGGGGTTCATTCATTTATTTATTTTCCCTTCCCAAATTCTAAAAGCATTAAATTAGGCTCCAAGGTAAATTATTTACCTCTTGTTCACAATCCTTTTCTCTTTTCACTCCTTCTCCTCTTCTTCTTTCTCTTGATTGAAACCGGCCAAGGCCATGGAGTTGCCCATCTTGAAACCCTAGGATGGGGTTTTGGTCAAGAATCAAAGGGGAACTCCCAAACCACCATTGGAGACTTGGAGAATAGCTCAAACAAGGAAAATCAAGGCATTAAAATATGCCAAAATCGGCCAACACAAGAGGGTGAAGAAAAGATGCATTTTCTTTGGATATTTTTACCTTGGATGAAATAGGAGACTCCAAGCTCCAAGAATCTCTAACTTTCTCTTCAAATGGGTTATACCCATGGAGGTGAACTTCAAGCTTTTGGGATTTTGAAAAGAGGGAAGTGTAGAGCTTGATGAGAGGAGTTCAAATATGCAATTATTTTTGAATTCAGAGCAAGGATGAAGCTTGGGCAAGAAGAAGAAGGTGGAGAAGCCATGCTTGGGCTCCAATGGCGTTCAACACACAGAGAGAGAGGAAGAAAATCGGTGGAGAAGGGGGAGAAGGAAGAAGAAAGGAAAAATGGGAGGAGAGAGAGGGAGGGAAGCACTTTATGCTTTTTGCTTTTTTGCTTTTTCCCTCTCTTTTCTTTTCTTTCTTTCTACTAACTTAGTATGTGAGTGAGGCTGATTAATACATTAAAAACCGGCCCCACATATACATATGTGCTGGAGCGTTTTTCATCTTTTTACAGAAAACGCTCGTTAATTTACCCGATTCGACACTATTCACTTACCGGGCCGGTTTTTTGGATATTTCTCGTTTCTTTATTTTTATTGGGTATTAAGCTTCCACTAATACTTAATTATAGTTATATAGTCAAATATAATTTTTACGGGTCTATTTGACCACTTAAAGTCATGTTTTCGGGTTTTCTCGAAAAAACGTGTCTTAAAACTCCGTTAGCGTTTTAATCCATTATTTGGATCCGTTTTCTTCGGGAATCATTCCCATATACTAATTAGGCATAATTAAGCCTTAGGAATCCATCTCGGACCCTAACGAGATCATATATCTCATTTACTCATTTAATGCGCGTTTTACGCATTTTCTCTTTTCTTTTGGTTTTATTCTCTTTACCAACACTCTCTAGACACCATTAGGCCTTAAATAATCGTATTAGAGTAATTTAATCACCATTTTTAGGTCCAGGGTATTATAATGACTAAAATGTCAAGGAAATATTCTGGAGCAACTAAAGCAATTAGGAGGAAGCGGACAGAGTTTCGGTCCCAAGTCCCAACCCCCAAAAATGATGACATCATGCATAAAATGTTTGTATTGCTGACTGAAAGTGTTAATAAAATGTTTATTAAACTAAGAAGATGACATCATTGATCAAAAGTGTTAGACCGTCAGATTTATTTAAAAAACTGACCCAATGATGAAAAACGAGATTGGTACCATACCAAATGTCAGAGTATTGCACCAAAGCCTCCTTTAGAAGGAAAAGAAAAAGTCGTTAAACGAAACAAAAGTTAAATGTAAAATGTAAAACTTGGAGAAAATAGGGTCTAGGGCTTGTCTGACCCTCGAGCCCATCCGGGCGTCCCTAATACCAAAATATTCTCTCTTTTGTGATTAGAGTACATTCGGTCAAGCCCTCTTTAACTCCTATTTGATCAGTGTCTAGTAATTGAATGTCCTCTTTAAAATTGTCAAATGTGATTGAGTTGTATTAGAGTATCGACTGCTACATGTATCATCTGTTATTTCTGATTAGTAGTGTATATATATATATTGTCTGTAATAATAGGTCCCTACTCTCTGTATTAAAGCAGGTGGTCTTGAATAGGGTGTTACATATAAGACCACCTCCCCGCTGTAAGATCTCCTGATTCTTTCTTCCCCCTTCTCTGTTCCTTTCTCAACACAGATGAAATAATCAACCCGTTTCTATCTCCAATAACCAATAATACAAGTCGGTCTTCTTCTTTCTTTTACTTCTTGACAAGTTGCACGTTCACATTCATGTGATCAGTGCCGGCTTTGAAGCTGTGCAAGCTGGGCAACCGAACAGGGCCCCCATATTTTGGGGGCCCAATTTTTATATATGTCCTTGAGATTTTGTCATAAGAAAATTATATATTGTTAAATTTATTTTGAATGGGGTATATCAAAACTTTATGTTTTAAATACATTCAAACATTATAAACATGACCATTGTGAATACGTAATTTAATTTAATAATTTTTCTATATTTACATAATTTAATTGATTAAGGAGCCTCATTTAATATTTTAGAACAGGGCCCCGAAAATCGTTGAGACGGCCCTGCATGTGATGCCCGTGCGAGGGTCATCCAAGTTGTGCCTGGATCGAGCGACGCCAAACATATTAAATTGTCAATTTATGTTCTTTTTAAATCTTATATTTTACGGTATAAACTCAATTGGACAGCACTTAAAAGAGGCTCAAGCATATAAGAAGATAAAAGATGAAGATAAAGTGATATCATCGCTCACAACTTTAAGTTCTTCTCTCTATTTTTGTGTGATGACTTCTACGTTGTTATTTTATTTGCCATGTTTGAGTAGATTTTTTTGTGTTTTGAGATGGGGGCATAACTTTAAATCCTAATTTCTTTGAGTATTTTAAAGGATCTTACCACTTATATCTTAAGTTTTTTTTCTCTATTCTTGTGCGATTATTTTTTCGACGTTATTTTCTTTGCCATGTTCGTATAGAACTTTTTCTGTTTTGGGATTGGGCAGAACTCTATACCCTAATTTTCCCATGTGATACTTCATATCCATGCGCTTTTGGTTTCATGACATCGATCAATTCTCAATGAATAATTGGATTCGCTAACAACATTTAATGTTGAGTTAACATTCAAGAATATAGAGATGTTAACCAAATAATCTAGACGCAAGATTAAGTTTCTAATTGTAGCAATAGAAGTTCATACATTTATTTAAGATTAGAGCTACAACTAACACTGCAAAAATCAAGATTTATTTATCGTTACCACAACTTAAAATTATTACTACACTAATTTTTTTCAACGATAAAACTCGTTACGTGTAGTTGCAGATGGCGTAACGAAAGATCAAATTATTTATCGTAACGACTTTTATTATTCGTTATTAAAAGTTATATCATTACTAAAAATATTATTTTGTAACAATTATATTGTTACTATAGTCTCAAATCAATCAAAACCTTTAGTTTATTGTTTTCATTATCTCCAATTTCTTGTTAGGTAAACTGCCTAAATCTAGTAATTAATGAAGTCACTATGGATAAAATAATCTTATTTCCCTTGTACAAGTAAACTATGTGACTTGGTATATTTATCAATTTTCTCATATAAGTATACATACTATAAGAGCCAAATCGAACCAAAGTCAAAGGAATTTTTAGCATCCTCCACACCTCCAAGAATAGAATGCAGGAAAGCCACATGTTTTGAGAGTAAGATTAATCTATAACCATGGATATTGAAGTATCTTCTTCATCTCCAAGCATAAAATGCAAAAGAGTAGTGAGATAAATAACCATTAGTAGCACAATCTTAATAGCATGGGTTAAATAATTTACAACTTAAACAAGATATGAAAGAAGAGTACTTAACGACCTTGAAGACTACAACATCACTAAGCAAGCAAGTTTCTCTTATGACCACACCTTTGTCAGAAAGATTGATCATACCTAAGATATGTTTCTTCATCTACTTTATCTATGAAATGAGGGCCAGACCATCACGAGGGATAAACCCCTCCACAATGGATACAAGATTGAGAAAACCAACCTATAGACAAACGCCTTCTTGTATTTGTAATCACCTTGGTCTCAGAAAAAGGCCATCTCAGTCAAAACTAAAGATACTCACCAGATTAACTGGCCATCTAAGGTAGACAAGAGACTTAATCTTGCTTTTACCCCTTGGAGTTAGGCAACCATCAACCATTACTTTCGTATCGTAACTACACAGATGCAACACCTTGCATAAATAATTTTAGTCCTTCCTTCGAATTGAGTTTAGAGCAACTGAAAAAAATAGAAGACTTCAGATTAGATCGCTAGGAAATAGTCAAGTAGGTTTTGTCCATGACATCCTTATAGCACTTAATTTCCCGGCCAAATTCTTGGGATGGATCATGGAGTGTATTATCACACCAACCTATTCAGTGGTGGTTAATGGGAGTTTTAAAGGTTTCTTCCCAGGGAGAAAAAGTTTGAGACAATGTGATCCCATATCGCCCTACATTTTCATAGTGTGTATGGAATACCTTAGCATATTGTTTCTGAGTCTTAAGACTAGGAAAGAGTTTCATTTTCACCCGAAGTGCAAGAAGCTTAATCTGACACATCTTTGTTTTGTTGATGATCTCGTGTTATTTTGTAAAGCAAAGCATGGGGTTGTTAAGGAGATGATGACTCTGTTTACATGCTTTTCTAAGGTGTTAGGGTTGGAAGCAGATATGAACAAAACCAAGGTGTACATGGCAGGGGCTACTGATGACTTAAAGACCTACTTTGAGCTAACTATAATCTGGAGGAAGATAAGTTGTCTTTCAAGTACTTGGGGGTCCTCTTAGTCCTACCAAGCTTTCCGCACTGGAGTGTCAGGATCTGGTGGACAAACTTGCAACTCATCAAATCAATACTTCTTTCTATGCAAATTTATTGGATGTCTATCTTTGCCCTCCCAAAAAAGGTGATTAAGGAAGTCATAGCTATCTGTAGTGTCTTCCTTTGGGCAGGTAATACGAACTCCAAGAAGGCGAGTATTGGTTGGAAGAAAGTTTGCCAACCGAAGTCATTTGGAGGACTTGGGGTGAAATGCCTCGAAACATGGAACAAGGTAGTCATTTGTAAGCAATTGTGGTATATTGAGACAAATGCAGATACATTGTGAGTCAAATGGGTCCATGAATACTATATAAAGCATAATACTCCTTGGGATGTACATGTCCTGACAGACAGCTCTTGGTGTTGGAGGGACCTTATGAGGAGCAGGCGGCTTTTGGTAGAGCACTTTGGTGAAGGTAGCTCAATTAATTGGCCATGTGGAGAGGATACTTCTTTATCAGCAAGTGCTACGAGAAGATGTTCAAGAAAGAACCATTGGTGGAGTGGCACACAGTGATTTGGAGCAAAGGGAACTTCCCTCGACACTCATTCATCAACGGAAGACTTACAACTAAGGATCAGCTTACAAATTGAGGGACGATAGCTGATGAAAATTGTGTTTTTTGACATGATGGTAGGGAATCAGTAACACTTGTTTTTTTCAGTGCGGGTATACTAATGAGGTTTGGAAAACAATCTGGAACTAGTATGGAGGAATTAAAAGTCCAAGAAACTGGGATATAATAGTTATGTGGATTAGTAGAAGATGGAAAAAACGATGTAATAAGAATCGAATGAACTCTTTTGTGTTCACCATTCTCATATATTGTACAAGGGAGGAGAGGAATAATAGGATCTTTGGGGACCTCTTTTGTACTGTGCTAACCATGTAATTAGGACAGCAGCATCCTATAGGTTGTACAGCTCCTCGGTTCTTGTGATAATTAATACACTACTACTTATCAAAAAAAAAAACCTTGGGCAACTAAACCCTCATTCCTTATAATAAAGAGGCCACAGGAAACCATCGCAACTAAGAATATTTAAGACAGGAACAAACAACCAGACCCCCTTTTATAGGAAAGAGCAACTTTGAAACCACATTCATGACTGGAAACCATTTGCCATCTCAGAAGATAGGAGCTCCATACTGCTAATGTTCTTCCCCAAAATGGAAATGAAAAAACGTTGGCAATACTTTTCACATCAGCAGTCCTCGGGCAGAACCATTCGTAAAAAAACAAAAAAGAGGCTTTGGTGACTCTCCAGGAACACCACTCGGAAGTGGGCCAAATCGCATTCCTAATAGTATGAACTGTAATCAAAAAAGAAGGGGGGAAACATGGTTATTCAAGATCCAGTCTTGAGACGTCAGATATGGTGTGCCCGATTGATGTGAGTCCAATGATGGGCAACAGAAGCATAGCTACACAATGAGATGAAGAGCAAGAAGCACATATTCTATCTGACGAGCAAACAAGGTATCTGACATAGTGGAAGATGCAAAAGCAATAAGGAAATTATTTAATGTGCCAGAGTATCCTTCACGGTTCGAACTGCCAAGGCCGGGGGGACATACTAATGTGATGATGTATGATAACCAAGAAACTGGCAAAGCGGAAGATAACATAAATAATGATACAGATGTGACTGAGGAAGCACTTAAAATATTAGAGCTAGCTAAGGTGCTAGACTGCAGAGTAGTCAATGATGAGAAGATTCTGGTAGCATATAAGAAGGCATTAATGGAAGCTAAGAAAACATCCAAGGAAGTGAAGTTATTTCATAGGTGTGTTGGATTAGTAAGGGAAAAAAAAAGGGTTAAATTTGAGATAAGACAGCATATACGCAAGGTAGAAAGTAGTAGGAAAGTTGGAGGGTAATAATAGAGTTATAGGTAAGATTGTGTTGCCAGACTCTGAGAGTTTGCCATCAGGGAAGCTTGAATTGGTCTAAAACTATCCAAGACTAAATAAAACTGTTACCTTCAGAAGAACAATCCTATGGTCCCTTCCGTCCAACGGTAGAACTATTCTTTGACACGTCTCAGAGTTTGTCAACAGTTGAGGTCCAATAAGAGCATTCTTAATCGTTCATGTTTGGCAAATGAACTTTTCACTTTCCGTCAATTTGGAGGTGAGCAACCATGAAATAGAACCCTTTGCGGTTTCACATTCACCGAGCTGACCCTGGCAAATAAAAGACTTATTTGTTAAGAGTAAAGGTACGATAATCAGAGCTGGTGCAAAGGCCATACCTCTCCCATGAGTAAACTTACCCCAAGCTGCTCATTATAATCTGTAAATACAAAAAAAAATAGAAGTAAAAGATACAAAATGGGAGCTACATCTCTGGACTGAAGCAAGCAAATCATCAGAGGAATCTAAAGGAAATTGTTTTTGGTAATTCTCATCCTGTAAATACAAAAAAAATAGAAGTAAAAGATACAAAATGGGAGCTACATCTCTGGACTGAAGCAAGCAAATCATCAGAGGAATCTAAAGGAAATTGTTTTTGGTAATTCTCATCCTGGATATCAAGAAATCCTCTCCTGCATGTTTCAGGAAATACAAGCCTACTGATGAAATACAAACAAAATTCCCGTATCCCCGGTATTGATCCCGAGTTCCACCTCAATTGTTTTTATTTGTAGCAGGAAAAGAAGAGTATCCCGTCTCCATATGACCTGTGTAACATAAAATTCTTTTCTAGTTCAGAAAAAATAGCTATACAAACTTCCTAAACATTAAACCCTTCTGCACGAAGGCACTGCTTATGAGCTTCAATCCACTTTGCACAAGCTGATTCACCATGCTCTACAACACATTCATCTCTCAGTTTCTTGGTTTCCGGACAAGCACAGCATATCTTCTTCTTTGGCTTTGGAGTTGACTGCGCTGGATCTGCTTTCTTCACCAGGTCTCCTTGTTGTTGGCTATTCTGTGACCCTGACAGCGTACTAGCCAAGGCAGCAGCTGTAGTAGAACTAGTCTGAGCATACTCCATAGCTTACTGCCTCAAATTATTTAAAAAAATATGACATATGAGATCATAGTTGGTAACAACAAGCACCGGTAATATAAAACAATTTGTTTGGTGTTGATATTTAGAAAACTTATATATGCATTCACAAAGGCACAAGACTTAAATACATGAAAGATAATGGTATGAGATAAACTTGTAGTAGCACTAGAACTTCAGCCCACTAGAAACTATCAAACTAATATTGTTGAATGGTCCCCATGGTGACCCTACGGCTCAAAGTTGCAGCATGAAACAACTACACCATTATAAATCCATCTGCTACTGGTGAATATGGCATGGCATCCCATGGTCACTGTCATTTCCAGTAGCACGGATGGTGTATGGAAGATGGATGGAACATAAATGGCGAGAACTAACCATAAATAAAGGAAACAAAGCCAAGACCAAACCAAACAAAACCACTGAATGTAAGCTTAAACCTGCCTCAGTTTAACAAGCTAGTTTCCTTTCACAATATTCAAAAGCAAGCTCTCTAAGTCAAATAATTATAACCTTTAAGACGGTCCAATTGTAAGCTGTTTTGTTTATTCGAAGAGCTTAATCATAATGCCCAATATAGATTCACATCTGTCGCAGGGCAATCAATTACAGTAACAATTGGGCACTAACTTTTCATGCCATACAACTCCAATTTCGACAGCGCTACAGATTCACATCTTGCATCGCAGGGCAATCAATTACAGTAACAATTGGACACTAACTTTTCATACCATCATCTTTCATGTATTTAAGACTTGTGCCATTGTGAATGCGTATATATATTTCTAAACATCAACACCAAACAAAATGTTTTATATTACTAGACTTGCGACTCAATAGAAGATTTGACATTCATCACACTTGTTGTCACTTCAGGTGAGCTACCATGGGTACTATTCGTTTGAACATCCTCATCA
Organism: Limonium bicolor; assembly: GCA_023374045.1. NCBI lineage: Eukaryota > Viridiplantae > Streptophyta > Magnoliopsida > Caryophyllales > Plumbaginaceae > Limonium > Limonium bicolor. Next base: position 155,821,653 of record CM041780.1, read on the forward strand.
CCACCATTAATGAACAAGGATCTTGTGACATACATGTTCCTGATCCCACATCCATAACTACCAAACTAGAGAATATAAATAAGTCTTATATTGAGCAATGAGCACACAAACATAACAGCAGCTTGAAAGAAGGGAACACCATAAAATAACTACTGTAAAAGTATACTCCGAACACACAAGAGAATGCAGGAGTTCCATAACAACATCCGCAGGGAGATAAAGATAAGTTCAAGTATATTACCGGTTCCCAAATGAAGTGTTTTCAGCCCCGTCTTCTTACTGGTGTGCGAGAGATGCAGCAGTGATCAATCCCTGCAGAGGCGCAGAGACAGACACAAGAAGTGAATTAACACAGGCGCAGAGCATGTATGTTCCTTGTTGGCCAATCAGGCTTGCAAAATTACCGTGAGTGGAGAGAAAGAGATAGGTTAGAGTATATTACCGGCTCCCAAACGAAGTGTTTTCAGCCCCGTCTTCAATCTGGTGTGCGAGGGATGAGCAGCGATCAATCTCTGCAGAGACGCAGCCACAAGAAGTGAATGAAGACAGGAGCAGAGCATCTATGTTCCTTGTTCGCCGGTTAGACTTGCAAAATTACCGTGAGTGAAGAGAAAGAGATATCAGTTAGAGTATATTACCGGTTCCGAACAAATAAAGTGTTTTCAGCCCCTGTTTTCAATCCCGTGTGCGAGAGATGCAGCAGTGCTAAATTTCTGCAGAGGCGCAGATACAAGACGTGAATGAAGACAGGCGCGCGTGTATGTTTATTGTTTGCCAGTTAGGGTTGCAAAATTACCGTGGTGAAGAGAAAGAGATTAGAGTATATTACCGGTTCCAAAATCAATTGTTTTCAGCCGCTTCAATCTGGAGTGCGAGAGATGCAGCAGTCCTAAATCTCTGCAGAGGCGCAGTACAAGAATTGAAAGAAGACAGGCGCAGAGCAGAGTATGTTCTTACTTGTTCGGGTTGCAAAAATAAATTACGGTGAGTGTCTGAGTGAAGAGAATGAAAACGAACGTGAAATCTATACGTTTCAATTACAAAATTGCCCTTACATTGTTCTCTCATACTCTAATTTATCTAAGAGGTTATTCATGGTACTCTACCATCTGAATTTTTTAAAAAAATCCTATGAACCAAATATTTAAGTTCCAGTTTTATCACTAATTTGTTTTCAAAAAAAAAAAGTTTTATCACTAATTTATATCATTCTTATTTTTTTATTAGTTATTCATATATTACATGTCTGATAAACAAACCCAATATATTACACTACAAAACCTCACGTTTCGAATCATCTTATACACACAAATATAGTCAATAACACATATTCAGATTAATTTAGTTAGGTTAGTCATACTATCAACTATAGATGTTTTTCATTAAAATATTTTATAATACAAACTAATATGTTTCATTACTATTTTATATTATTTTATTAATTTTGATTTTAGTAAACTTAGGCTTCTTCATGTGGATATACCTGAAGAAAATTACATAAAAATTTGAGAAAAATAAATATTATGATTAGTATCACAAAAGAATAAACATAAAAAAAACTAACACCTTACTCAATGGTATATGTTGGATAAACCCAACAAACCACACGAAATAACTTCACGTTCTGCATCATCTAAACACACTAATTTATTCGACAACAAAAATTTAGATTAATTCACAAACTAAAAAAAAATTCATGAAATGTCTCCATATTTTTGGCTAATTCATGAAATGCCCCAGTAAAAAGAAAGTCACAAAATGTCATTGTATTTGTAAAATTCCATGAAATGCCACTATAGTTATTGACTAGAAGGAAAACAAGATATAAATATCCCTACTAGGTAACAAAGTATTTTTAAAGTTCACAATATACTTATACATGTAAAAAAATTCAGAAACAACTCTAAATAATATAAAAATATGAAAATGTATAAAAATAAAATATTCAAATATCATAAAATATTAAAAAATATATATTTCTTAGTTTTTATAAATTATTCAGTACTGTAAAAAATAAAATAGAGTTTTAAACACATAACTTCTACTAATTTATACCAATTAAGTACAATAATTTTTACCATACATTTTTTTAATCTAACCATTTAAATTATTTATTCTAAAAAAATTTATATTTTTGTACTAATATTTAGAAAAATAATTTATTTAAAATTTATATTATGTTTTGCAGATATCATATAGTTATCTACAAAACAGAAAAGATTTTTTTAATATTAGTTAAAAAATAATATAGTTTTTTAATAAATAATTTAAATTGGTAGGATAAAATTAATTTTAAAATGTAAGGTATAAGTTATGTTACTTAATTGATAGAAAACTGGTATAAATTATGTGTTTAAAACTTTATACTCCTTTTTATGGTACTGAATAAATTTTAAAAATTTTAAGAAATATTTAATGTTTTCCAATACTTTATGATATTTTAGTTTGTTTACTTTTTTTCATTTTATAATATGTTTAAATTTTAGGTATATATTTTTATAGTATTTTAATTTTTTGTGAATTTTTTAACTCATGTTGTGACTTTAAGAGTATTTTGTTAACTAGTAGGGGTATTATTATCTTTTTTCTTTCTGGTCATTGGCTATAGTCACATTTCATAAACTTTTGTAAAAATATAGTGGCATATGACTTTCTTTATTTATTTATTTTGGTATTTCATGAATTAGCTAAAAATATAGTGGCATTTCATGAAATTTCCCAAAGAAGAACAATAGATTGGTGTTCATACTACTAAAAATAGATGTTTTGCTTTAAAAATGTTTTAGAGTAAATTACTCGGAACCCCCTTCAAGTATGGGTATAATACAGTTAACCCCCTTGTGTTTATCATAATTATTAGTAACCACCATGAGGTTACAGTATCTCTGACTATGAGCCCCGAACTATAATTTTTTTTATCAAAACGTTAACTATATGTTGACCCATCAGCTTAATCACATTATTAATGCTAGCCTCGACAACAAAACTACTTAATCAACATCGTTTAAGTCTCCCTCATCCCAATTTGGATGCATTTTCGAGGTAGGGTTGACATTGTTTAGACAATAAGAATGCTGATTAAGCAGTGTTTTTTGTCCAGCATGTCATTAATAATGTGATTAAGCTAATGGGTCAACATATAGTTAACGTTTTGATAAAAAAAAATTATAGTTTGGGGCTCATAGTCAGAGATACTGTAACCTCAGGGTGGTTACCAATAATTATGATAAACACAAGGGGGTTAACTGTATTATGCCCATACCTGAAGGGGGTTCCGAGTAATTTACTCAATGTTTTATAAGACAAAGTAATGTGTATCATTACTATTTTATATTACTTTTCATTTTGATAAACTTAGGTTTCTTTATGATTGGACTTGGAAATGGTTTAATGTTAATGAAGTTTCAATTATAAAACCACAATTGATGTGTAGATGTGTGAAGAATAAAGATACAAGACTTACACCGCACTTAAATAAATATTACAAAGGCTAAACTTGGGAACGGTTTGAATGTGTATCATCACATCACTACTTAGGTTTCTCATTAATATCGCAAAAGAATAAAGTTTACAAAACTTACACCCCACTTAAATATATTTATAAGTATAATTAAGTTAAATTAGATCATAAAAAATAGGACAAATTGGAGAAAAATAGGATGACCCCCCCCCCCCCCAGGAGCGAGCGGAGGACACCCGCATGAAGCGCACGTGTAAGGCGGTGACAGGCGGGACACACACAAAGCCTCAGGCACAAGGCAGTGATCGCGAGTGCGAGGTGATGGGCGCTGGAGCAGGACGCATGTAGGGAGTGACGGGCACGAGATGGTGGGAGGCACGGCGTCGAGCGTGGGCGAAGTAGACCGAGAGTCAAGTGTCAAATATTTACCATTGATTCATAAAATTTAAATTTAAGTTGGTCGATACAATTTATAAATTTATAGTTAAAAATTTATGTACAAAATAATTCATCCGATTTGATTATGAGCTTCAATATTAAGTTCCTATGCCCCGCTGTGACAGACGGTCGACGCCATTTTTCTTACCAATACACAATAGCAGGATCAAGTGTAACACTTTATTAAGAGAATTTGGAGCTGAATATGAAAATCAATACAAGTTACAATGGTTGCTTAATTTCGTACTTTAAAAGTTTTGTCACCCAAACCTAACTCGAATAAGTCACTCGAAATTTGACCCATAACTCGAAAAAACAAAATGACTCAAGGCTAACTGTAACACCCCTACTATTAATGCAGTCATTACCGTCCAATCTCCTCGTGCTTCCCGAGTCACGCAGCGGATACATACTTACATACATCGGGTGATACAATGCCGTTAGTCACCCACGTGATTAACAAGGCTACTACTGCTACATACAGCATCGGTCTGATGGACCGGAATATCCGAGTACTACTTAATACAATACATACTCTCATTACATTCTGGATACTACGATACTCCATTCGATACATTACTCCATTCAATACAAGATAATACACTACGCATACCGAGTTTACTAGGTTCCAAATCAATACAATACCTCTCCCAAATTCATACATATTCACTAGGAGTCAATCTACTACCCATTCCTCGCAAACTAGATACTTCTAATTACAAGGCGCGCCTCCGGTCTCTTACCTTGACCGTATTCGCTCCGGGTACCTGCACACTAAAAATGGTCCCCCGAGGGGGTCAGCTTTCGCTGAATATGATAACCGCATACCCCGCGTACTAGCGAGGGTACGCCGACCATTTGGTCGAATACATGCAATTCATTTTGCAATACATACATTTCTTCATACATACATACATGCTTTCATTCACGATACTACAATACTACACAAGGTATACATACAAACGCACAGTACGATACATGCTTGGAAGACAATACAAGTCAACCAAGGCTTACTTACCATTTTCCAGAATACACATACACAATACATACTCATTACATATCCAATACGCAATACGGAGATACAATTCTCCAATACATACAAGGTCCAGTTAGCTTCATTACACACCCGGGTTTATCGGGTGTTCGATACTCTTTTACTTCCGGTCAATGACTTACAATAGTCAAGACCAATACACATACGATACATACTTCTTACATACTTTACTTCCAGTTAAGTCGGTATGACCTCCGGGCAGGGAATACTACTTCCCACCACCGGGCTTTAGGGTGGCCCACTAATCCAGGATGCTACCCATACAAAGGGAATTGGTCCAAGGAAAAGATCATAGCCAGGAATCGGTTCCAACCTCTTGTGGTTCCTTATCCTCACGCGTGGCCGAAACTATATCGGGCTTCTACTCATTCCATTTTACTCATTACTCATGTTAGGAGTTAGGTGTTAGGAATTGGTAGAAGTCCATACTTACTTCCATACATACATACGTACATACACAAGTACTCATACTTACACATACACTCCATTTCCATTCATTCATTTCATGAATTATACAAACTAAATGTTCAAGAGCATAAACAAGAACAATATAGTCCAAACACATATAAGTGCAATATAAATCCGATTCATGCATTTATCTTGTGGGTGATCACATAAGCACACAAATCGGGGTAACCAAGTTAGGATACAGGGCATGAGGAGATCATACCGTTCACCATCGAACACGTCCTACCGGTTCCCTTGGAGATCAACTATTTGATTCCTATACATACATGAAGTAGTATGATCAATGACCTATTATTGATCTACTTACTCCTTCATTGGTATTTTCAATGCGTACTTACTACTCCATTACTTTCTTACTTGGTTACAAAACCATTCTTTCCTTTATTACTCCATAAACTTGTTTTCTTACAAAATTACTTACTTCCTTACCATTATTACTACATCAATGGTGTATTACGACATATATATGCATATAGGTATATAGGCATATATATATGTATATATGATTACTATAGTTATATAATTAAAACATTTTTTTTTGTAAGTGTTTGGGCCGTCCGACCCAACCCTGGGTCGGACCATTCCAGTAGGTTTTCGTCCTCTGAAATTACTCCCGTCCGACCCAGCACTATTCCGTCCGACCCATACCCTCTGGGTCGGACCATTCCAGAAGGTTTCGATTTGTCATTCAGGTCATGTCCGACCCACGTCCGACCCAACCTCTGGGTCGGACGAAGTTAGAAACTTCGAAGAAGAAAAATTTTACCCGTCCGACCCACGTCCGACTCACGGCCCTGGGTCGGACCATTCCAGAAAGATTTTCCGTTGTTTTCAAGGCCCGTCCGACCCACGTCCGACTCACGGCTCTGGGTCGGACGGTTCCAGAAACTTTATTTTCGTTACTCAGGCCTTGTCCGACCCAGCGTCCGATCCAGCTGTGGGTCGGACAGTAGCAGAAACTTGCTACAGGCCTTGTTTTCTTTTCCCAATTTCACTCATTGCTTCCCTATTCTTCCTACATGCATCCTAACATGTTTTAGCACCAATTAGGCCATCTAAGTCATGTCATTTCACTCCCTAATCCATTATACAATTCTATACTACTTATACACCATTTGTCAAGTTTCAACCCAACACCTTCATTACTTTTCTTCACACTAATGCTACAGATTTTGGTTTTCCACATTATGCTACAGATTTTTCAATCTAACCTTTATCCTTCAATACTTTTACTACCGATACCACTACTAACATCCTCATTACATTATCTTCCACTCAATCCTTCCCATTATCTAGCTCCTTTCAAAATCTGTTACAAGGTGGTCTACTTCCCACTTTAGGCTCTCCAAGCACACCTAGTTTCTCCTAGTTCCTCCTATGCACTATACTACTTCTTGCTACAGGTTTTACACTTCCACATACTCATACCACAAGTACCAATCCATAGTTACTAAATATCTCCACTAACTTCAATACACACCTTGGTTCTCCCATTCACCAAGTCATCCATAATTGTACATACTCCTACCAAAATTTTGCCATAGCCCATCTACTTTTCTTACTTAGCCACACATATACCTTCTTACCAAATTCATGCCTATTCTAGCCACACCCATACAAGGGTTCTACCAGCACACATACAAAATCCCAATACACCAATTTTTCCTCAATCCGAAATGCAATACTCATATACAATTATTTGGCTCTAAGGCCTACAATCCACATACTTGCTCTTACATACTCAAACTTCCCAATTCTCAATACTAATACAAGGTTTTGGGTTCTTTAAATATTTTACCCATTCCCATTACTCTAATGCAATAGAATTTAACACTAGGAAAGAGCTCTTACCTTGAGCTTATACTTCCTTCTTCCTTTCACATTTTTTTCCTCCTTCTTCCTTTCTTGCCTCAAAATCGGCTACATGGGGAATGGAGTTGCCAAACTCCATTCCCATCACCCAATGAACACAAAACACTACAATTAATTTACTAACCCTTAAATCAATGTCAATTCCTTGAAGTGTTTGAAATGGAATTTCTAGGGTTTACCTTTGGAGAGTTTTAGAAGGGGTTTTAGCCCTTGGTTCAAGCAGGTGAGTCCACCACCATTGCTAGGTCGATATTTTGCTCAAAAGATAGAGAGAAAACAAGGCATTACACAAGGGTAAAAATTGGCTACCAAAGGAGATGAAGAAAACTTAAGGTTTTCATGGAGATTTTTACCTTGTTGGAAAGAGGAGACTCCAAGCTCCATAGTGGTGTGCTTTTCTCTTTGAATGGGGTATACCCACGAAAATGAACTTCCTCATTTTGAAATTCCGAAAAGAGGGAAGTGTAGAGGAGAGTGAGGGGAGTCCAAATATGTAGTTATTTTTGTGGTTGGAGCTCAAATGGAGGTAGAGCAAGGAGGAGAAGATGATGTTGCCATTGGAGCTCTTGTGGAGCTTTCAAAATCGCAGCCCAAGGGAGGAGGAAGAGGGAGAGTACGGTGGGGAGAAGGAAGGAAAGAGAGAGGGGTGAGTGAGATGAGAGAGTGGGGTGAGAGAAAAGGGTAAGTACCCCTTTTACTTTATCACTTTTAGCTTTTTGCTCTCTTATTTAATTAGCTAGTTACATGTGTGTGTGAGGGAGTTATTTGATTGATAAAAACCGGCCTCCACTGTTATACTAGCTGGAGCGTTTTTCGTCTTTTACAGAAAACGCTCGTTATTTTACCCGGTTTAGGTACTATTCACTAACCGGGCCTGTTTTCCGGGATTTCCTCGTTTCTTTATTTTTATTGGTTATTAAGCTTCCATAAATGCTTAATAACTATTATTTAATGATTCATAATTTTTACGGGTCTGTTTGACCACTTAAAGTCACGTTTTCGGGTTTCCTCGAAAAACGTGCGCTAAAGCTTTTAGCGTTTTAATACATTTCTCGGAGCCGTTTTCTTCGGGAGATCGTTCCCATATATTATTTAGGTCTTATTAAACCTTTAGAGTCCATATAATACGCTAACCGAGGTCTCATACCTCCTATGGTTATTTAACGCTTATTTAGTGTTTTCCGCTTTTTAAGCGTTTATTTATTTCTTTTGGATTTATTTTTCCTTACCAATATTACTCTTGCATTATTAGGCTCTTAAATACGGATTAGAATTATCCTAATCACTATACTTAAGTTTGGGGTATTTCACTAACCCAAACCGAAAGCATTCGAAACCCAAAATCAACCAATAGAAGTTCCCCACATCTAATTTAAACAAGAAGAACCCGACTTAATCCAAACCGAGCTGAATATTAAATATTTACAATTGACCGAACCCGAACCGAACCGAACCCGATCCGAGTGACCCAAGTTGTCAGGTATTATACATACTAATGTTTCTTTGGATTCAAATACTACAACACTTTGATACATATAACTTTATTCTTCACAACTACAACCCCAATATTAAGAGATGTTGCTCTCTTTTGTTTTCCTTCTAGTATCCCTTCGTCTCCCTACGGCGGGAGGTCATTTTGCACCTAGCCAATCCCAACACCTAGACCAATATCTGCCTTTGTCCTTGGTAATCCAAGACAATAATTTCATTTTCCTTGCACCAGAGGAAATTATCGATTCTGATACCAGAGCTCATGATGGAAATCGTTTCTCCTTCGCAACTTTTCCCAGGTGTCGTTGTTGCATGCAAGAGCTAGGAGGCCACCCACCCCCTCTTATGTTGTCACCATCCTCCTTCAAATTTTTTGTCTTTGTTTCAACACGTCCTGAGCTGTGTTTTCTCCCACTCCCACTCGTTCTGGTAATTGGCCCATCCTCAATCTCATAAGATTGAAAATTCACCCTCTTTCCCGTTGTGCCCTACCAATGGAAACAATTAATGTTAATGGGGGTTTATTTTGATGTTCGGTGCTGCCTCCTTGCACGGTTATTCTCTACTATTCTTATCTGCACCACATCCCTTACATCCACTCTCAAAGAAAACTAGGCGGACTTTGGTGGATTATGTTTCACAAAGTCTAGCTTAAACTTATTCGTATTTGAGTCTGAGACCATAGAAGCCTTGCGTGCAATTCGGGGCAGTGGCGTGGACCATTAACAAATTATTTGCCCTTCAACCTTTGGATCCGGGTAAAGCACTTCTCTAGCAAGAGATTACTTGGATTCCTTTTTGAGTAAGAATGTACAATGTTCCATGAGCTCACGACACCCTGGAGTTCGCCTTGAGGGCTACGCATACGTTGGGTAGATGTGATGGAGTCATGGAGGAGAATGCTTCGTCTGGGTATAGGTACTTCCACTTTAAGGTTGACCTATATATTAATATCCCAGTTCTCCGCTATCTTCCAATGATAGTGGGTGGTCGGCTTCTTGTGATGATCTGCACCTATTGTGGACTATTTCTTCATACTCCGGATGCCTGTCCACATTTTTGCCCCAATAGGGAGGTTGATCAACCTTACGACATGTGGTTAAGCACGAAAGTCTTCCTAGAAACAATAAAATTCCTTACCTTTTACCCCATGGATGCATGGACCTAGCTGCCAAGGCCAGACTACTACTTGTTCGGTGGACGGTCTGCAGGTTTCTCAACTTGGATAATTAAACATAGGACATCTCTATTGTTGCCTCAGGATGGGGATATGTCGGACTTTCCCATGGGTAGTCGCAAGCACAAATCCGATGAGGTTTGGGATCTTCGGCTGCTAGACGTGAGGCATAAAGGGAAGGAGGAAGAGTTAGATGATCAAGAATTAAGTTAGGTTGGTGAAGGGACTGATGAGAGTCCTGAAGCTTTTGGCACTGGTAAGGTGATTCTGGGTCCATCCCAAAATCACCATGGAAAATAAATCTTTTGGCTTCTATTGCGTGGGTAAGGAAGCAACCCACGTAGCAAATCCTAGGTTATATGTTTTTTCTTGTGCTAGTTTTTTGTCTTTGCTTTGTTTTAGTGGGTATGTATGGTTTGGATGCTGGTTTGGTAAGTCTGTGACTTTGGAGGTGGAGATGATGCAAAGGCATCAGTGGATTTCCAATCAACTGATAACGCTAACCGCTATCGGGGTTTAATGCGTTTAGTTGATGTTTATGTTCCTTTTCGTTTGGGTTGCAATTGCATGTTTGGGGCCGGTCTTAGGATTGATCTATGACTCTTTAGATTGGTACTCTGGCTTGTGATAAGCCTCAGACTTATCATATATTAGAAGCTAAAATTGTAAGAATATTAGTTAAAATAAGGATAAAATAGCTAGTATTTATATTATTGATAAGCCGTAGACTTATCACATTTTATAAGCTAGATTGTAACACCCCAACCGCTAATCCTTCCATTATCCTCTAATCAATCCCATACTTACCCTTCTCGCAGCGGAATACATACTTACTCCCGGCGGGTGATACAATGTCGTTAACCCTCCAAGGTTAACAAGGCTACTACTACTTACCGTTTCGGTCTGATGATTAGAATGAAATACATACATACTACTTACTTTACAATACCAAATACTTAGCTTACATTTGATTACCGAGTATCCAAGTTATACGAATTACAATCCAGTGCTACTTCCCAAAAATTAAGAGTTATACATTCTCTCCTTACTATCCAATCATGAATTCATTATCCAAAAAGGTGTACCACATGGTACACCGGCTACACAAAAGGGCCTTAGCCGTGTACAACTCAGTACACCATCTAATCCTACTACTACTCCAAAAAGAATCACATCTTGACCTTACTTTACCTTCACGCCTCGCGGGTACCTGTGGAGTAAAAACATTCCCCCTAGGGGGTCAGCATACGCTGCATATGATAACCGCATACCCCGCGTACTAGCGAGGGTACGCCAACTATTTGGTCGAGTACATGCGGTTCGTTTTATTCATACATACATACATGCTTATACAGTGCAGTACAATACAATCATTTCACCAAGCATACATACATACAATACATACAAGGAATACAATACAAGTGATTCAATCATACTTACCATACTCACCGCATCACGGAGATACAATTCTCCAATACATACCAAGGTCTTGTTAGCCTTATTACACACCCGGGTTAATCGGGTGTTCAATACTTTTACTCCGGGTCAATGACTTACAATAGTCAAGACCAATACAAATACAATACATACTTCTTACATACTTTACTTCCAGTTAAGTCGGTATGACCTCCGGACAGGGATTACTACATCCCACCACCGGGCTTTACGGTGGCCCACTAATCCAGGATGCTACCCATTCAAGGGATTTGGTCCATGGAAAAGATTATAGCCAGGATTCGGATCCAACCTCTTGTGTTTCCTTATCCTCACGCGTGGCCGAAACTATATCGGGCTTCTACTCATTACTCATGTTAGGAGTTAGATGGTTAGGAATTAGTAGAAGTCCATACTTACTTCCCATACATACATACAATACACAAGTACTCATACTTACACATACACTTCATTTCCATTCATACATTTCATGAATTATACAAACTAAATGTTCAAGAGCATAAAACAAGAACAATATAGTTCAAACACAATTAAGTGCAATATAAGTCCGATTCGTGCATTTATCTTATTGGTGATCACATAAGCACACAAATCGGGGTAACCAAGTTAGGATACAGGGCATGAAGAAATCATACCGTTCACCGTCGTAGGGTACTACCGGTTCCTTTGGAGCTCAACTATGGGATTCCTATACATACATGAAGTAGTATGATCAATGATCTATTATTGATCTACTCACTCCTTCATTGATACTTTCAATGTATACTTACTACTCCATTACTTTCTTACTTGGTTATAAAACCATTCTTTCCTTTACTACTTCATAAACTTGCTTCCTTACACATTCACTTACTTTCTCACCATTATTACTTCATTAATGGTGCATTACTACATATATATGCATATAGGTATATAGGCATATATATATGTATATATGATTACTATAATCATATAATTAAAACATTTTTTTTACTCGACCGGACTTGCGACCGACCTTGCAAGTCCGGTCCATTCCAGTAGACTACCTCGGGTGAAATTCCAGGGCCGACCGACCTTGCAAGTCCGGTCCCAAGGTCGGTCCATTCCAGTAAGTTTTGTATTTGAAAATTTTGGCCCGACCGACCTTGCAAGTCCGGTCGCAAGGTCGGTCCATTCCAGTAGCTTGCATTACCGAAATTTTTCTAGCCGACCGAACTTGCAAGTCCGGTCGCAAGTTCGGTCCATTCCAGAAGGTTTCAAACGGGAGAATTTTCTGGTCCGACCGAACTTGCAAGTCCGGTCGCAAGGTCGGTCGATTCCAGAAGGTTTCCCGTCTTAAATCTGGGCTCGACCGACCTTGCAAGTTCGGTCCTAAGGTCGGTCCGGCCCAGTACTTCAGTTTTAAAATCTGTTTTTGGGTGTTTTCTTTACCCATTGTTTCCCAAATCTTTACCAATGTTTCCCCACATGATTTAGCACTATTACACACTCTAAATCACCCTAGTTCATCCACCAAACTTACTACCACCCTACACAACTTACACACAATTTTCACCACTTCAATCCAACACTTACATTATTTTTCCTCACACTAATGCTACAGATTTTTTCTCTTCTCTCAATGCTACAGATTTTTAATCATCTTCTACATTCCATCACTCTCCCAACTAATGCCATCCTTAGCATCCACAATCATCACTTACATCCTAGTTTCATCCCATTTACAACTCATACTAAAATCTTTACAAGCTACTAAACATTCCTTTAAACTCTCCAAATACTTTATCCTTCTTAACAACTTAAGTCCTCTCATTTCTACACAAAATTTGACATAGTCTCCCCTATTTCTTAACATTCTCCACACTTATTTCAGCTCACATTCACATTCTCACAACCTGTTTACACAACATTATCTCACAATCAACACTACTACAACACATAAAATTCCTACACATACACATACTACCCATGGTTTTCCCAAGCTTTTAAACTTCATTTAAAATACTTCAAAACTGTTACATTATCAATTCTCAATACACTACCACATTGCTACTACTTATCTCAATTCCATTACTCATTTCACTAAAACTGTTACAATACAATACACAACTAACCAAGGTAAGAGCATTACCTTGTCTTGCTAGTTTTTCTTTCCTTTCCTCTTCTTCTTTTCTTCTCCTTTGTTCTCGTTCCAATGGGTTCACACACACAAATGCTACAGCCCATAACACATACACAATACCATTTAGCATTCATTTACTCTAACCCTAGAATTTAATTTTAGGGTTTAGACAAGGTATTCCTTTCAATGGATGAATGGAGTTCTTGACTAGCAAGAGAACAATATTCCTAGCCCAAGGAAGAGCCAAAATCGGCTGAAGCAACAAGGGAGAAAGCATTCAAAAACTGAAAATTCTTAAAATGCTAATGAGAGCTAGAAACGATGGATTTTCGAATTCTTTTTACCTCAAGATGATAAGGAGGTGAAGGTGCTTCTAATGGTGGACTTGAATCTTCAAATGGTGAACACCCATAAAATCGAAAATGGAGCTTTTGGATTTTTGAAAGGATGAAAATGTTCTCCTTTGCAAGGGGATTCCAATGGTGTAATTTTTGTTGAGTTTGGAGAAGATTTGAGTGCTCAAAGAGAGGAGAGAAGGAGAGAGTTGAGTGAGTTTCTTCTTTCTCCATGGAAATCGCAGGTAGAAGAAGAAGAAATAGAGAAATAGAGGGGGCAAAACGTGAGTGAGGGTGAGGAGTGAGGAGAGAGACTCTTTTTGCTTTTACTTATTTGTTTTGTCCTTAGTGAATTAGGAACATTAATAAATGAGAGAGGGAGGGGAAATCGGTCCACACACACACACACAGATTTTCATTTTTTATTTGCAAAGTGGACACACTAAGTTTTTTATTTGCATTCTCACCCACAACTTACCGGTTGTTACAGTTTTCACTAACCGGTACCCGTTTTCCGGAATTTTCTCGTTTAATTAATTTTATTGGTTCTAAAGCTTCACTAATATTTATTAGTGACTATTTAGTTGACCAAAATTGTTACGAGTCTATTTGACCCGCTTAAAGTCACGTTTTCCCGGTTTCCTCGAAAAACGCGCTTTAAGGTTCGTTTATGCTTTTAACCCATTTTAAAGGTCCGTTTTCTTCGGGATTTGTTCCCATGTATTTATTTAGTGTAATTAAGCCTTTAAAAATATAATTAGCCTAATTAATCACTGTTTTTAATTACGGGGTATTTCAATCTACCCCCCTTAAGAAACTTTGCCCTCAAAGTTGCTCAAGGTTACAGTTTACCATTTCTACTCATTTGGCAAGCCAATTGCCACAATACATTCTACTACCACCTTACAAGGTGTTCACAATTCTTACACTACCAGCATACGCAATTCAGATACCATGCCACATACTTAGTTCAAATACCATACGCAATACTCAATCCATACACAATACTTCATCATTCATACATTCCACAATACATTCGCAATACTTCACAATGTCATTCGTGTCATATACCGTACGACACCAATGCATTACTCATTACATACATACCATACACATCGTACTACATACCGAATACTACTAGCACTACTTTGTGCCAATACAATACAATTAGCACTACATGTGCCAACCAAAATACAATTACAATACATACTACTACAATGCTAACCCGAAGCAATGCAAAAGCAAAAAGGCTCTACCCCCCTTAAAAGGGGTACGCCCCGTACCCTCCGTGCTATACGGATACTAGACATCTAGTCTACAAACAGATTCGGGTACTTCGCCTTCATGGCGTCCTCTAATTCCCAAGTCGCTTCCTCGACATCGTGGTTAGACCACAAGACCTTCACCATTCGTACGATTTATGGCGAGTGTCTCTTGTCTTTGTATCAAGGATTCGCAGTGAGTCTCGACATATCTCATCGCCGGCTCTAGGGATGATGTTCGGGTTCTAATACATGAGAGGGATCGGCATTATTTCTTGAGTTGTGATACATGAGAAGACATCATGAACCGCCCCAATTCTTCAGGCAATGCTAGCCTATAAGCTACGGCTCCAATCCTCTCGGTAATGGTATACGGGCCTACAAATTTGGGGCTCAGCTTGCCCTTTTGGCCAAATCGAAAGACACCCTTCATAGGTGAGACGCGCAAGAACACTTGGTCACCCACGGCGAACTCAAGGTCGCGTCGTCGCACATCCGCATAGGATTTCTGTCTATCTTGGGCTGCTTTCATATTTGCTCGGATTTGTTGTACCTCAGCTTGTACTTGTTCCAAATACTCCGGTCCTATAATGACCGCTTCGCTTGATTCATCCCAACACAACGGGGTACGGCAAGGTCTACCATACAAAGCTTGGAATGGAGACATCTTAATCGAAGCATGGTAGCTATTGTTATACGAAAACTCGATAAGATGAAGCTTCTCAATCCAGCTCCCCTGGAAGTCTAAGGCACATGCCCTTAGCATATCCTCTAGTGTTTGGATGGTCCTTTCTGTCTGACCGTCGGTCTGTGGATGGAAGGCGGTGCTAAGCTTCAACTCAGTACCAAGCGCTTCCCGTGTCGCTCTCCAGTATCTCGAAAGAAATCTGGTGTCGCGGTCAGATACAATGGTTTTTGGTACTCCATGGTGTTGGATTATCTCCTTGTCGAATAGCTCTGCGAGCTTCGCCACCTTCCAGGTGTCCTTCATCGGTATGAATCGGGCAACCTTGGTGAGGCGATCGACTACTACCCAGATCATGTTGAGTCCTCCCCTAGCAGGTGGGAGTCCACAACAAAATCCATGGAGATGTCGTGGATTTCCACTTCGGAATGGGCATGGATTGCACCATTCCTCCCGGTCCTCGGTGCTCGAACTTCACCTTCTGGCATGTGAGACCCTTAGAACATACAGTCACGTCTGATTTCATTCCTGACCACCAGAAGTACCTTCATGTCTTTGTACATTTTCGAGGCTCCCGGATGGACATGCAATGTCGAACAATGTGACTCTCGCAGAATGTGATCCCTTAGCTCAGCATTGCTTCGAGGGACGCATAATCTGCCATTCAAACGGATCAGACCATCTTCATGCAGTTTGAAGTCGTACTTTCGGCGCTCGAAGGTACCATCTGTGATTTTCTGTCTGATCTCTGTGAAGTAAGGGTCGCTCAACTGAGCGTCTCACACCTCGTCAACCAAGCTAGAAGAAGCGAGTAGCGAATGGAGCGAGTGTGCTCGACGACTCAGGGCGTCGGCTACTACGTTTGCCTTCCCTTCTTTATACTGGAGGTTGATGTCGTAATCCGAGAGGAACTTCATCCACCTCCTCTGCCTTAGGTTCAATTCTTTCTGGGTGAATACGTACTGTAAACTTTTGTGGTCGGAGTAGATGGTGATGCTTACCCCATAGAGATAGTGTCGCCATATCTTCAAGGCGAAGACAATGGCTCCTAACTCTAGATCATGTGTCGGGTAATTCTCCTCATGCTTTTTCAGCTGGCGAGAAGTATAGGCTACTACCTTGCCATGCTGCATGAGTACGCATCCCATGCCCTTGCCCGATGCATCACAATACACCTCAAATCCCTCTGTGCCCTCTGGAAGTGTGAGAATTGGCGCTGAGGTCAATGAGTCTTTTAATTTCTGGAAGGATACTTCGCACTCCTTTGTCCATACAAAGGGTGCATCTTTCTTCATCAATGACGTCATGGGCTTAGCGACTTTTGAGAAGTCCTTTACAAACCTCCGGTAATAACCGGCTAAACCAAGAAAGCTCCGGATGTCGGTAACAGTCTTAGGTCTAGGCCATGATCGCACTGCTTCGATTTTGGATGGGTCTACTGAAATGCCCGCGCTCGAGATGACATGACCGAGGAATGATACCTGATCTAGCCAAAACTTGCATTTGGAGAACTTCGCATACAGCTGGTTCTCGCGCAGTGTCTCAAGTACTCTTCTCAAATGGTTTTCATGTTCTTCTGGTGACTTCGAATACACAAGGATGTCGTCAATAAATACTACTACCGAAGTGTCCAGCTGATCACTGAATAACTGATTCATTAGGTCCATGAATTTGGCTGGTGCATTAGACAAACCGAATGGCATCACCGTGAATTCGTAGTGGCCATATCTTGTTCGGAATGCTGTTTTCTGAATGTCTTGCTCTTTGATAGCAATTTGGTGGTAACCGGATCGGAGATCAATCTTAGAAAAGACGGATGCTCCCTTCAACTGATCGAACAGGTCATCGATGCGTGGCAATGGATACTTGTTCTTTACAGTGACCGCATTCAATTCGCGGTAGTCGATGCAGAGGCGGAGACTACCGTCCTTCTTCTTCACGAAGAGGACCGGTGCTCCCCAGGGTGATACGCTCGGGCGTATAAACCCTTTGTCGAGAAGATCATGTAATTGTTCTTTGAGTTCTGCCATTTCTGCTGGTGCCATACGGTATGGTGCCCTAGCAATGGGACCAGTACCCGGTACAAGGTCGATTTCAAATTCTACCGCCCTCTGTGGTGGCATACCAGGTAGCTCTTTCGGAAATACATCAGGGAATTCTGAGACTACTGCTACCTCATCACTGAACTCTGGATCTCTCTCCAGGTCTTGCACGTGATATAAATACACTTCATGTCCTTTTCTGAGCTCCCGATACATTGCCATGGCGGAGATGACTGTAGTTGAAGGCTCTCTCGGTCTCTGGCGGTATGAAACAGTGACCCCAGATGGACTCTTGAGCAGCAATCGGTGCTCGGCGCATAGGATTCTCCCCTTGTGCCGCTCCAACCATTTCATTCCAATTATTAAGTCGAATCCCAATCCGTTGAATTCAATGAAGGAAATGGGAAACGCTTCACCTTTGATTTGAATGGTGGCTGATTTGTAATACTTGGTACACTGTACCCGCTCCTTCGATGGGAGAGTAACCAAGAAGTTCGGTAGCTCATCCGCATCTAGCTCCAACTTCTTCGCAAGAGATGGCGATATGAAGGTGTGAGAGGCGCCGGAGTCGAATAATACTGAGGCTTCGATGCCGTTTACTGGGAAGGTTCCCGTTAGAATGGTGCCGCTTCTGCCGGCTTGTTCTTCGGTGAGGATACTCAGGTTACCTTCGGTACCGAGTCCATAACCTATCGATTCATGAGATTATAAGTAAAGATGGTGGAACGCAAGTGGAATTTAATAACCAACACTGCTTTTATTGAATAACCAACCATCATACATACTGTGTCTCTAATACACGTTACTACTGGATTACATGCTACTACAAGATTAATACTTTCTAAAGGTAAGGTTCAGGCGTCCTGGTATCATGTGTGTGGCATTGATTATCGCCGGTGGTGCCGTATTCAACTTGATCTTCTGGATCCCGTGATACAGCAACCTTGATTTTCCACCCATGATTAGAACATCTCCTGATCTCAATACCAATTTTTCTGCGAGGTCCACACGCTTCCGCTCGCTATACAAAAATACGGCGTCATCACCAATGGACCAAGACACTACGGGCACTCCTAGTTCAAGAGATTCCGCTATCTCGTCCTTGTCTTGGTGTAAGCCAAGTCGCCCTTCTTTCTCATAGAAGTTGACGATACACAGGTCTGCTTCAAGTGCAGGGATTGGTTCATCTTCACATTGTTGTGCAATTTCTACAGCTTGTGTGACAAGCGTTTGGAATTCTGGGGGTATTGCTGGAGGTGTTGCTCCGTCTCCTGCTCGCGTTGTTTGGTATGTCTTGGTATAAGGGTTCCAGTCCTTTCCCAAGCACATCATTTTCAGCTTCATTGTAGCTCCACTGGGGAATTCGGGTGTAAAAACCTCCTGGACCCGTTCCTAACTCGTTATGTTGCATCGTCGGATGATTGAAATTTGTGCTTCGGGTGTCAGGTATCCTTTTAATAAGATCATACCTGGGCGGATGACCTGACACTGTTCGTTGTTGAAGTGGTGATTGGCGATGTCGGTCTCTTCATGAGGTGAGTTTGAAGGTATTGGGTAACAGATATGGAATTTCCCTAAGGTGGTAAATTTAATCTAGAGTGAGTTCTAGGCTTACTAATTCATTTCATGCTCAATACATACTTCCAGGTTACTTACTCATGCTCAATTTCATACTTCAAGTACTTACGCATTCATGCTTTCACTTATACAATTACTTTAATACTTAGTCATGATCCTCAAGGATTAAAGGTTACAGTGGTTACCTGGGCCGGACTTAGTCCCGGTCCCGTCACGGTCTATGATGTGTAAGGCCGGCTGCCTCTGCGGTGCGCCCTTCTGCGGACCTCGGGATCCCTGTCCCTGTGAGGTATGCTGGGCATGAGCATCGCCAGATGCAACCTCCTTGCCCTCACGCTGCTTGTAGCCCTGGTAGTTGCCCTTGGCCTTAGAGTTCTTCGGGCATGCATTGGCACGGTGGCCCGGTTTCTGACAAGTGAAGCAGCGGATCTCCCTTCCTTGGCAATCTGTGCCGGGATGATCTTTGTTGCAGTTACGGCAGATGTAGCTGCGGCCATCAGATTGGTTCTTTCCTTGGCCAAATCCGGAACCTATAGCTTCCAAGTTATCAAGGTTCGGTATACTTACAATACTCTACATACATACGAATTCACAAGTGTACTAATTCGGTTTCGGTTTCTTACCCCTGTAGGGCTGAGACCTCAGTGGCTTCGCTGCCATTGGCGCGGTGTAGGCAATCTGTAATGGCTCAGCTGCCTTGCCCTTCTCAGCATGGGCACCGCTGTCTCCGGAAGTGTTCTTCTGATGGGAATGCTTTCCCTTCCTTTTCTTCCAAGGTTTGGATTGGTTTTGGTCATCGGAGGGGTTACCTTTGCCGCTCACCTTGCGCTTCAGCGCTTGCTCCTCATCTCTTAGCTGGCAGGTGATCTCAACTCGAGATGTAGCGTGGTAACACTCCTGAATTACTTAGGCATTAGGTTACATTTACATACGGGAATACTAATTCACATTACTCATGGCTTTTTAAGGGTTCATGTTTACCTGAAGGGAGGTAAACCGTGTGAAGCCCATGCCATACCGGAGTCGATGGCTCAATCCGCCGTAGAAGCGGTCGACCAAGACTTGGCCGGTATACCCAAGGTCGGGTAGGAGTCGGAGAAGAGAGGTGAAGGTGCGGTAATATTCATCAACCGTCATCTTCTCGGTCATTTTTAGTGCATCGAGCTCAAGCCTTTCTTGGTCTTGACATGCTCCGGGTAGTACTTAGATCGGAGGAGAGAGGTGAATGCTTCCCATCCGAAAGCAGGGTCAGCTATGTGCTCGGCCTTAACGAGCTTCCACCAGTCCATAGCCGCGTCTTTGAGGTAGTACGCAGCTATCCTCACTCGAACTCCAGCGGGAGTCTCAAGTGTCTCGAAGGTCGTCTCCATCTCGGAGAGGTAGGCCTCGAGTTTGGCGGGGTCGCTCTCGCCTCTAAAGCAGGGAGGTCGAAGGTTGGCGACAGCTTTTACCCAATTCGTTTCTCAGGGATGAGGTGGGTCGGGCTGCTGCTGCTGGTTTTGCTGTGTTTGTTGTACAGCCGTGATTACATCCGGTAGCATCTGTGCTACCGTGGCGGCGACGATTTCGGCTATCGTCTGCGCACTTGGTCCTTCGTTGCCCCCTCCTCTGGGACGACCTGGACCACGTCCTGACATCTGAATAAGTGTGGATTACATTAGATGTCATGATACTACGACCTCATGGTCTTCATTCAAACAATGGTATCGTCCTTGCAGACGTTAATGGTATCCGTTATTGCTAATGGTAGTTCCTAGTTAGGTTTCTAAATATCCGTCTTAAGACGGTTGAAATCCTAACTCGGTAATCACTATACCTAAGATTCTAATCATCAGAGCGAGACTTCGCTCTGATACCACTTTTTGTAACACCACAACCGCTAATCCTTCCATTATCCTCTAATCAATCTCATACTTACCCTTCTCGCAGCGGAATACATACTTACTCCCGGCGGGTGATACAATGTCGTTAACCCTCCAAGGTTAACAAGGCTACTACTACTTACCGTTTCGGTCTGATGATTAGAATGAAATACATACATACTACTTACTTTACAATACCAAATACTTAGCTTACATTTGATTACCGAGTATCCAAGTTATACGAATTACAATCCAGTGCTACTTCCCAAAAATTAAGAGTTATACATTCTCTCCTTACTATCCAATCATGAATTCATTATCCAAAAAGGTGTACCACATGGTACACCGGCTACACAAAAGGGCCTTAGCCGTGTACAACTCAGTACACCATCTAATCCTACTACTACTCCAAAAAGAATCACATCTTGACCTTACTTTACCTTCACGCCTCGCGGGTACCTGTGGAGTAAAAACATTCCCCTAGGGGGTCAGCATACGCTGCATATGATAACCGCATACCCCGCGTACTAGCGAGGGTACGCCAACTATTTGGTCGAGTACATGCGGTTCGTTTTATTCATACATACATACATGCTTATACAGTGCAGTACAATACAATCATTTCACCAAGCATACATACATACAATACATACAAGGAATACAATACAAGTGATTCAATCATACTTACCATACTCACCGCATCACGGAGATACAATTCTCCAATACATACCAAGGTCTTGTTAGCCTTATTACACACCCGGGTTAATCGGGTGTTCAATACTTTTACTCCGGGTCAATGACTTACAATAGTCAAGACCAATACAAATACAATACATACTTCTTACATACTTTACTTCCAGTTAAGTCGGTATGACCTCCGGGCAGGGATTACTACATCCCACCACCGGGCTTTACGGTGGCCCACTAATCCAGAATGCTACCCATTCAAGGGATTTGGTCCATGGAAAAGATTATAGCCAGGATTCGGATCCAACCTCTTGTGTTTCCTTATCCTCACGCGTGGCCGAAACTATATCGGGCTTCTACTCACTGTTAGGAGTTAGATGGTTAGGAATTAGTAGAAGTCCATACTTACTTCCCATACATACATACAATACACAAGTACTCATACTTACACATACACTTCATTTCCATTCATACATTTCATGAATTATAAAACTAAATGTTCAAGAGCATAAAACAAGAACAATATAGTTCAAACACAATTAAGTGCAATATAAGTCCGATTCGTGCATTTATCTTATTGGTGATCACATAAGCACACAAATCGGGGTAACCAAGTTAGGATACAGGGCATGAAGAAATCATACCGTTCACCGTCGTGTGGAGGGTGATTTTTCGGTATGAGGGGGGTCTATCTAAATATGGTCTGACTAAGAAATCTAGACTGTAATTGCCATTCTGTGGAGGGTGAAAACCCGTTATTCGTGGCATCCCTCAAATACCTACTACATCGTCCGTCTTTCCCAGAAAGCATAAGGGGGAATGCAAGTGTGCACTACACCCGCTCTCGATGGGCTCCACGCGGACTTATGCCTCTATAAGGCGGAATTGACTAGAGTCGCCACCTAGTTTGACCTAAGATACTAGGAAGGAAGGGAAGGAGGGTTCTAAGAACCATTGGTTGACTCTGAAATTATGGATAGGACTTATCTGGTCGTTTCAGAGTTTCTATTTTGGGTTCGCACTGGGTTACACCCCTCAGAAGTGGCAACGACCACGACTTCGGATTGGTGCCCGAGGAAACCTCGGTCTCCAATTGTCGGGATTGCCTTCTTTCAAAACCTTTTCAGAGAGATTCATTTAAAAGCCAAGGATAGGATTAGGAGAGGAGTAAGGAAAGGATGAGTTCGAAGAGTTAAGAATAGGCTGGTCTTGGAGTTGGTTTGGTTGGAGTGCTTTTGAGAGGTTTTAATTGCTCTGAGAGATTTGGAGGTTATTTTGGGCCTTCACGGGATTAAGAGGATGATGGGAGTTTTGAAGAGTAAAGGGGCATTTTAGACATCTTTGGTGGAGTCAAGGGATATTTGGATCACTTGGCTGATTTGAGGAGTTTTGTGTTTGCGAAGTTAGGATTTTGAAATGGTCGGGTTTTGAGGTGTTTTGGGAAGTAGGAAATGTGGGAGAGCAATTCGGGTTTTAAGGATGATTGAGTAGGAAGAGGGTATTTGGTTTGCAGGTATTCGAGTTTTGAAGATGATTCAGGCTTCTGGGAGCCTTCAGGAATTGGAGGTCCTAGGCGACTTAGAGTTGGTTCAGAAGAGGATTAAGAAGCATTTATGGGTCCTAAAGCTCTAATGGAAATGTTGGGTTGGTTTATTCAGAAATGTCTCTCTTAAAGTTTTTAAAACCAGAAAAAACATTTTCGTTGTAAAAGGGCGGATAATCCCGAGGGATTACCCTATGTACCCCCTCGAACACGACACTTAACTAATAATAAGTGCCGAGGCTCGAAAGATGAGGCAATGAATTTATGTCGAAAAATAGGATTCAGAGAGAAACACCATGAATGAGATGTTCTCGGTCAAACCCTAATAACGTCTCTAACTCCCGAGTTTTAAAATGTTAAAAACCAAAAACATTGAAATCGAGTAGAAGGGAGTTAGACAATTCTAAAATCCCGGCTGCAACTAGGAAGGTCATTACTTCCCTAGCACCCCGCCTTGTAAAAATCTAGGCTGCAATTAGGGGAGGTTTGTCACCCTAATGCCCCGCCTAAAGAGATCCAGACTGCGACAAGGGAAGGTTATAACCCCAGTGCCCCGCCTCGGATTTTTATTTTTGGGAAGGAAGACAAATGATGTCCTAACCATGGAGAAAGTGTTTTGAAGGGGTTAGACATTACTTGCTCCCCGAAAACGGTTTATTTGAGTTGAAAACTAAGTTGGAAATTTTTAAAGCTGTTCGGAATTCTCGATAAAGAAACACTGATTTTGAGAAATGTTTTAGGAGAAAACTTTCTGTATATGTGAGAAGAACTTTCTACAGTTGAGAAGAGTTTTCTGTGATGTGAGAAGAGTTTTCCTTTTTAAATTCCCGCAAAATGGTTTCTTTGAAGACTTGATGAAACTTGAATAAAATGATGGCTCGAAATTCTTTTTGGGTTTTTGGAGTTTGAAAGAAACTTACAAGTTGAGTGTGGATTGGATGAAATGTATTTGGGTATGAGTTGAATGAATGAATTGGGTTGGAATGAATTGGTTTTGAATTGAATTTGGTTTGAATGAATTGAAGTTCGGTTTGGATTGAGATCGAGTTTGAATTGTTCGGATAGGGTCAAAATTGGATTAAGGTCAAAGTTCAGGTCAAAGGTCAAAATTCGGGTCAAAGGTCAAAATTCGGGTCAAAGGTCAAAATTCGGGTCAAAGGTCAAAATTCGGGTCAAAGGTTAAAGTTCAGGTCAAAGGTTAACATTCAGGTCAAGGTTAACATTCAGGTCCAGGTTGATTCTTGTGGACTTGGTTTGATTTTTGTGGGTTTGGTTTGATTTTTGTGGGTTTGGTTTGATTTTTATGGGCTTGGACTGAGGCTTTGTGGACTTGGGCCTTATTTGAGACATGGGTCTTTTATGGTTTTGGGCTTTCTTGGTTTTGGGCCATGGGTTTAGGCTTCGGGTTTTGGGCCTTGGGTTTGGGCTTCGGGTTTGGGCTTCGGGTTTGGGCTTCGGGTTTGGGCTTCAGGTTTGGGCTTCAGGTTGGGGGCCTTGGGTCTAGGTTTCAGGTTTGGGCCTTGGATTAATGGGCCGGATCAGACTAATGGGCCATTTGGACTTTTGGGCCGAGTAGAGTGTTAGGCTGGGCTTGGGCTTTTGGGCCAAATTGGGTGATGGGCCGATTTTGAGGAGTAGTGGGCCAGGCTTCGGGTTTGGGTTTTTGGGCTCGGGCCAGACTGGGCCGAGTTTGGGCTTTGGGCTTGGGTTTGGATAATGGGCCAAGGAGTGGGCATTTGGTCGGTTTGGGCCTTGGAGCCTTGTTGGGCTTTGGGCCTTGTTGGGCTTTGGGCTTTCTTGGTTTTGGGCCATGGTTTGGACTTGGGCCGAGAGGGTTTGGGCCGAGTTAGGTTGGGCCTGAAAGGGCTATGGGCCGAGGGGAGTGGGTCAATTTTGGGTTTTTATTTACAAGTGGGAAAATGGTGTTCAAAATAAAATGAGATTTCTTTTGAAATGAAACAACAATTAAAAAAGAGAGACAATTCAATGGGAGGAGTTGAAAAAGAGGGATTTGGAATGAGAAACCTTAAGCTATAATCATTATTCCGAATTCTTTTCTTTTCCATTTTTTTTGGGGTAAGTTTTTTAGTGAAATTAAGGATGGTTTGGGATAGGCTCTTAAAGTTTGGAAGGTATTGTTCCCCACTAAGCAAATAGAAATGAGCTAGTTGTGGGGTACCCTCAAAGGCTTAAAGAGATGTTCAAAGTTTTGGATGGTATTGTTCCCCACCAAGCAAATAGAAATAAGCTAGTTGTGAGGTACCTTCCAAGACTTTGATCAAATGAAAAGGGGTGACCTAAGGGGCTATCTAGGGTTAAAAAAAAGGTGATCAAAATACAAGGAAACCAATTGAAGATGTAATAAAAGCTAGATGTTAGGCGTGTATATGCATATGTACGATGAAGAGATAAATACAGGAAGCAAACCCACATGATTAACAAGTCAAAACTGGTAACAGCGGCCGATCAAAGAATCATGTCTTTTTTTTTCGTTATTAAAAATTCTAAACAAAGGATTTAAAACCTAACATTTTCATTGCAAGCATTAATCAAACCGCCACTTTATTTCAACTCTATTACTCATCTCACTTTTTTTGGTCTCAGAATTAACATGGTCTCAGAATTGAGAAGAGCCGCCAAGTTTCAATAGAGTGGTGAGTGCAGGAAACCATTTTCGCAAAAAAAAACAGAGAGATACAGGTGCGCACAAGTAAAGTATCCATTTACGGACAGGAAATTCGTGTAACCAAAATTTAGCTAATATGACAAAGTTCCGAACACGCACATGCACACAGACATGGTTTGAATGAAATTAAGTGTAAACCAGACTGGGTTAGAATGATATACCAGCACCGACATGAAGACTATGGCCTGTGAAGAAGACAAAAACTCAAAGACGACCAAGCAGATTAGTTTTCACAATAATCGAATTAATAGAGGAGTGAGACAGAGGATTAGCGCACGTCGCAGCTACGCATTCAGCGCACAAGCCAAATTCTGAGTTTCACGATAAGGACGGTGATTCGACTTTTGCTATGGAAACCAACGGAAGTCGGTTTTGGGAGCAGAGGCAAGATCCAATTCAATCAAACACTACAATATGTAGAGAGTGAATCTCCAACCAGATTAGCAAAATAATGAGACCCGATAATTCGATAACCCAGTCGGTGGAAACCCAATGTTTCCCACATATTCAGAAAATGAAAAATTCGGAACTCCAGTAAAGGAACCGAGGCGATGATCTCACTTATGGTCTGAGACCGAAATCCACTCCTCAGTAATATATGAAATATCGAACCCCGGGAACCCACCATGGACTCAGAGTTCGCACAAGCAAATAAAAACAGTACAACATGTTAATACGGGAATTGAAGAAGAGAAAGAACATCAGCGTGCGTTTCAAATTGGGAGTGAAGCTCCAACCATTCTTAGATTTCCACCAGAAGTAAAATATTGAAACATGATGTCGAAACCGAGCCCCAAAATGAAGAGAAGAAAAAAAAAAACGGGCCATGAAATTTGACAGTGCAGCAGACTCAAACCTCGTTTGCGATGGATTCGCAACGATAATTGGGTCCGCTTCGAATTAGAACAGGGGCAGAAAGAAAAGCGAAATCGCTTTCAGGAGCAAGATCCCGATAGGGTCATAACTTTCGAAGCAGAGGAATCGGAAGGGAGCAGGATTTTCGAAATGGCCTACAACGAACGGTGGAGTAAACAAAACGAACTTACTCTTTCTCAAAGATAGGGATAGAAGAACGAGGGACCGATCGGCACTTCTGGTTATCTGTGAGAGATTAGTGGTGACTTCCAGTGGTAGCGGAAGAGCTCGGGTAGGGTGTTCTACTGGGCTTCACCTCTTTCGGATTCGCGGGTGTGAGATTTCAGGGGTGCTTGACGGGGTGCGATGAGATTTCTGGTGGAAGGACGGTGGGGGGGGTGAATGTTGAAATGTGGAGAATGGAGAACTGGTGTTGGTCCAATTTTTTGAGCTTTGTTTCTGGGTTGATTGGCTTGAAGGTGGAGGTAGGGAAAATGTCGGTCTCGGATAATGAAGAAGATCGGTCCGAGAGAGAAGTGAAGAAAAAAAAAATCAACAGACGCGGCTACTGTCGTCTCCTCTTTAGGGTTTGTTTGATGTAGTTTTATAGGGAGGGTTTAGGGTTTGGGTGAGCTTTTTGAAGCCATAGGCTGAAAATAGAGTGGGTTTAAGGAATTGGGCTAGGCCAGACTTCAACCAAGTGTGGATTGAGTTTGTAAGATGTAATAAGTGGGTATAAATGAAAATAAAAATGAAAATAACAAATGAAAATGCTAATGCTAAAGGTAGAATAAAATAAAATATAAGAAGAAGTGGATAGATGAATAAAAATAAAATAAAATAAAATAAATAGAATATAAACAAAACAAAATAAGATAGTAAAATAAGTGAAGGGGACGACCTTGAAACTGGATTGTCGATGGAAATTCATTTTCGAAGACTTGTGTTTTGTTCTGAAATGTTTTGAAAAAGATTAAAAAAATGATGGTTTCGTTTTAGCACGCACGCTAATACGTTTTTGACAAAGAAAGGCGACGACCCCTCTTATTATTTTGGAATTTGCTTTATGGGGTGAGAATTTTTGGTGTCTACAGATGGCTCCCCTTGATTCAATTCTGCAAAACCTTTGCATAATTGGATCAAGGTTGACGGGGCGCCAAAAATTCTCACTACGGTTTTGTGATTTGATGGGATGCGATTGTGAGTGTATGAATGTGATCGAAAGTACGAGGACTTATGACGAGCCTCAGTTAGACCTCTTGACATCTAACCATAGGACTCATGACAAGCCTATAATGCAATTGAACGTACGAGGACTTATGACGAGCCTCAACTAGACCTCTTGATATCTAGCCATAGGACTTATGACGAGCCTATGATACTAACAATGTTTTGATTTAGAGTGCACGAGGACTTAGGAGTGCCTCAACTGGACCTCTTGATATCCAGCCCTAGGGCTTATGACGAGCCTAGAATGCAAGTTCGGTACCATACTAGTAGCGCAATAGCTGTCTAGCGGGTGTAAAACGAAAAATTTGACCGCACTAGTAGCGCAATAGCTGTCTAGCGGGTGTAAAACGAAAAGAGGACCGTACTAGTAGCGCAATAGCTGTCTAGCAGGTGTAAAACGAAAGGCGACCGTACTAGTAGCGCAATAGCTGTCTAGCAGGTGTAAAACGAAAGACGACCGTACTAGTAGCGCAATAGCTGTCTAGCAGGTGTAAAACGAAAGGCGACCGTACTAGTAGCGCAATAGCTGTCTAGCAGGTGTAAAACGAAAGGCGACCGTACTAGTAGCGCAATAGCTGTCTAGCAGGTGTAAAATGAAAGGCGACCGTACTAGTAGCGCAATAGCTGTCTAGCAGGTGTAAAATGAAAGGCGACCGTACTAGTAGCGCAATAGCTGTCTAGCAGGTGTAAAAAGAAAGGCGACCGTACTAGTAGCGCAATAGCTGTCTAGCAGGTGTAAAACGAAAGGCGACCGTACTAGTAGCGCAATAGCTGTCTAGCAGGTGTAAGATGAAAAGTCAACCGCACTAGTAGCGCAATAGCTGCCTAGCGGGTGTAAAACGAAAGGCGACCGTACTAGTAGCGCAATAGCTGTCTAGCAGGTGTAAAATGAAAAGCCGACCGCACTAGTAGCGCAATAGCTGCCTAGCGGGTGTAAAATGAAAATTCGACCGCACTAGTAGCGCAATAGCTGTCTAGCGGGTGTAAAATGAAATGTCGACCGCACTAGTAGCGCAATAGCTGCCTAGCGGGTGTGCTGATGCGTCAGATAACGAGCAAATTTTGTGGGTATATGCAGATGATATGTGATGTGTGGTGATTAACCAATGTATTAATTGAACTAAACTCCCTGTTTGTGGATGTAGGTTTTGTGTGAGCAGACGGCTCCAGAGTTGTTTCAAATTTCGAGATGACTTTGGCATGTGGTGATGGCTCCGGTATGGACTGATGGCTCCGGATTACGTTGATGGCTCCGGTGCGGTCGGGTGGCTCCAGTGTGGTCAGAGGGCTCCGACATGATTCATGACCCCATTATGAGCAACGGCTCTGGGGTGGTTGGTGGGTTTCGATTTGTGTTGAGATTTTGAGTGGAATGGTGGGTTGATGTGATTAGTGGACTGTGTTGTGTTTAACGTATTTTGATGTGATAGACAAATTCTTGGTCATGGATGGATGGCTTCGGCCCGGTTATGACTTCAGGGTTCTCTCATGATGGCTCCAGGATAGCTCGGGATGGCTCTGGGAAGGGCTATGAGATGGCTCTATTTGATGATGGCGAGGAAGAAAGGGGAACTTTCGCCTGTGAGGTGGTCGCACCCTGAGCGGGCTGCCTACGTACTCAATTCCATATTGAGATCAGACCTGACGTAGTTCGAAACTATGTAGGCAGGGCCCTGGTAACGAAATGGCTCCGACAGGGATTTGAGGTGGCTCCGTATGGTTCTCGAACTGTTGGGATGACGTTCCAAGGGTGTTTCAATGACAGATGATGGCTCCCGCATGGCTCCAGTTTGGTCCTGGATATGGTGTTGATAAGGCTCAAGCATGACGCTGGATGGCTCCGGAATTGTCTTCGTACGGCCTTGGATGGCTTTAGCTTGGTTCGATGTAGCTCAAGGATAGCCCAGGATGGCTCCAAGATGGTTCGATGTAGCTTGATGATGGTCTGGGATGGCTCCAGTTCACGTCTTTTGATCTAAAGTTATGCTTCAATAACTGCAACTAAAGTCGATTTTCAACGAGACTAGGTAGAGCTCTTACCAGTCGGATGTTGAAGGTGAAATGTTTAGGATGCATGCAAATACTAAGTGCTAGATGAGATGCAAGATGCATATGCAGTTTTGAAGAGAAGGTATGATTCTATCTCTATTACTACGAGGTTTACGAATATAAGACATCTTCGGTTCGATCTTGAGTGATTGTGAATTGGAACGTGTGAATCACTTTCCTCTCATGATGGGATGCGGGTCAATCTCTCGTGAGTATGGCCGTGTGTGCTAAATGGTGTGATGATACTCTCGATGGTCGGGGCAGTATTTTCCTTAGAATTCCTTTTGAGGTTCTGGACTTTCCGATCCTTACAAATTTCTCACCTTTAATGGGGTAGGCTGTTTATGTCTTGGTGTTTAGTAAGAGGATTCACTCGCACTCATAAGACCTTGTGGTGTAAGGTCACACTCATTCGCTCATGGTCCCTTTGGTATGACGGGACATGTTGATAACAAGTATGAAACTTATGATTCATGTTTCAGATCCGGTACTTTCAGTTAACGCTCATCGACTTATGAGTCAGAGGTCTTTGTTGGGATATAACGGGGCTGAGGGGTACGACGTATGTCTCAAGGGACTGGAGAATTTGTTTGGGGATTGTGGAGCTTTTGTGCAATAGAGGATATGTTTCGCCTTTGCCATGGGTGGGATGATTGGACAAGATTTGATAACCTTTTATTGGTTTCTTCGGGATATCATTGGTCCTTTCGATTTGGATTCCTCCTTCTTGCCTCTTTTGGTGTATTTTCACTTTCTTGTCATTTTTGTTTTTTGAAATTGCATTTGGCTCATCAACTTTCTCAAGCGTTCTCTGCTTTGCATTTTGGCTTTCAGCTTTGAAGTTGTATTGACTCATCGATCTTCTTGAACATTTTCGGTGTTCTTTTTTGGTGTTTGGCTTTGGGGTTGCCTTGACTCACTGATTTCTTCAGACATTTCATTTGTTATTTTTGTGAAAGATGGTGGGGAGGGGCCATGGCTCCGGCTCCTTTGAGATCCTCTATTGCAAGGGCAAATAAGTATATGTACGTGGGTTGGCATGTTGTGGAGTTCACAGAAAAAGGTTTATCGTGAAAGGCTCAGCGGGGTTAACTAAGGGATTATGTACAGGGCAGTCAAAGCTTTTTTGGTTTTGTGGAGGTTTTTATTCCTAAGTGCCTCGTCATTCTCATTAGTCAATGATTGTTTTCTTACTACTTCTCGAATCTTTGCATGAATCACAGTTCGTGTCTTGTTATCAACATTGATCTCGCTATGAATTGTGCCTCTCCATGCGCTGAAGGAATGCACAAGTCGCTCATGGTTTTACCTCTATGGACTCGCTCTATCTTCCCTCATCGCTCGGTGGATGGTCCAATACCCTCTTTTGGAATTCAAGAGAAAATACCGCTCTTCACACACTACTCACTTGGTTTGTGGTGCTGATTTTGATGAGACCCTTTGTGTTCGTTGACGGGTCGAGAGTTTAGTGGTTCACGCACTCTGTTCAATCAATCTCTCAAGATTTTTGCCAAAGATGTTGTTTCGATACGGGAGTATGAAGATGCAACTATCTACAATGCATTATGATGTGGTAATATGGAATTACTACGTATATATGATGCATGATGTATTGACAATGAAAATGATTGAATTTTGGATTTTGGTTGAATGTTTTTGTTTTGGATGCAATGCATGAATGATAAGATTACACCTAGTCTCGCTTGCGTCGGTTCTGGTTGGGGATCCACGAAGTTCACCTCGCCACCAATGGCTCTTTAGATGGTCAGTTACTAAGTGGGTCCTGGAAGAAATATGATCCCACATGTTTTAGCTGTTATTCGAACCTTGACCGCTTAAGGAGTGGTAATTCCTACATTGCATCAGTCAACATGATAAAATCGTCTTGCTCTTCCCATGATTCTTGGATAGGTCGAATAGAAAGGGGAGAGGGATGGGATGCAACCCTTCATGCGCTTTCATGACAATTGTAAATGAAAACATGACTACACAACTTTCTGCCACTATCGCCATGGATTAGTACATGATCATGCCTAGCTCGGTGATGCCTTAGGAAAATGCGCCTTCGTGGCTTAGGATGGACGTCTTATCTCTAAAGAAGAGACGTCTCCTCTGTCTATCAGCTCTTGGATTGCGTTTCTCAGTGTGGTGCACTCGTCGGTGGCGTGCCCGCGAATCCGATGATAGTCACAATACTCATGTAATTGTGGCCCAAGCTTCTTCACCCTTGAACTGTGTGTTGTAAGGTGCTAGGTGACCTCCCTCGTTTAAAATTCTCCAGGCTTCACCAAGTGACATTCCTAGACCCGAATTCTGTCTTTGAGAGTCATGTCTGGGTTGATGGTACTCTCTTTGCATGATTATTGGTTTTGGATCTTTGGTTTCAGCATCTTCCATAGCAGCCACAACCGCCATCAGTCGTCTGAAGTCATATATCCCTAGATATTTCAACTGATGTCGGTACACATCTTTCAACCCGGAAATTACCATTCGCACTTGCTCTTCCTCATTGGGTCGGTTATTCATTTGTCCGGCCTTCACCCTCCATCGTTTTATGAACTCCCTCACGGGTTCGTTAGAATTTTGGCATGTGACCTCTAAATCTCTACGTGTAACTTCATGATGAAAGTTGTCGCCGTATTGAGAGAGGAAATCTAAATACAGGTCCTGGCTTGACTTTCCGTTTAGATCTATACTCATAATCCATGAGTATGCAGGTCCTTGTAGATAGAATCTAAAGCATGCGGCTTTCAGCTCGGAGAGGCCATGGAGATTCATGAGTTTATCATATTTGTCGATATGATGTCTCGGGTCTCCAATTCCCTCATACTTCTCCATCTCAGGCAGACTCATGCCCTTTTGTAGACGAGCATCCGGATACGGGTTAGTTGGCTCCCAACCTGCAGACTTAAAGCGTCGGGCTAGCTCTAGTTCCGCTTTCAGTTCTTTCACTAATTCTTTCATTGGACTCGCTTTGAGATCAAGGTTTTGGTTTGAAATATACGTTGTCTCAAGGTGGCCGGTGTCAAGAGATTGAGAGGGCAGTGTTGTTCCTGGGTGAGGATGTTGGCTAGAATTCGACAGGTGAGGAGGTACTTGCCAAGGAAGCACGTATTCTTGTGTGGGCAAGGAGAGGTTTAAGCCAGGATACCCCATGGGGGAAGGTGGGGCTTGTGCCTTTCCCCTATCACAGACCATTTGTGGTTGCCAATTCTCTCTGGTGGCGGGTGGGGTTCTCAGAGTTGAACTGTACATAAGTGAAGAAGGCATGTTTGGTGTTGTTCGAACTTGGACAGAGAGAGCGTGAGGGTCCATTGCTCGAAACTCATAGGCATCATATGCAGAGTAAGTTGGAGACTCCTTGTAACTGCTATCCGACCCCGCGTATACCCTAGTTATTCTTCTTTGGACAAAATCTTCTAACTTCAGGTTTTTCTCCAAGTCATCAGCAAGGTCATGGATCAATCTTTCATGAACAAATTGGCCTTCGACTGCTTGATCATGCCGAGGGGCTCGCTCCATCTTTTCTGCCGTTGCTATAGGTAGACTGGTCTTCTTTCTTCCCAGTTGCCAACAGTCACGAACACCTGCACGCACAAGGATTAGAATGAAAGCGAAGAGGTAATATCAGTATGTTTTGTTAAACAAAAATTTACTGCGATGAATGTGAATGATTGTTGGTGCAAAAATGATCTTTATTTATCTTGAAAAAGTTGTGAGATTCATGAAGTATTCGTATGATAAGCGTCACTTTATATCGTCAATTTTTTTAAAGGGGATATATCCATAGACACCGCAAATTTCACCCCATAAAGCAAAGTTTTGAGAGTGATAGATAAAACGTGAAGGGTCGTCATGTTTGTTCCTTTCTTTAAACAAGACGTGCATGCCAAAAGAAACCGAGTTTTGGAAAACAATTTTAAAAAACCGTGTTTTCAAAGTGGCGGATTTTCTTAATATGAATTTTGACACTCGGTCATTCGCAAAGAAAATAGGGAGTAGGGAACCCTATACACGTTGATCTAAATAAATTCAAAGGAGAATGTATAAACCTATACATGTAATCTATTCAGAAATGGACAAGAGAGAAAAGAATCATAGGGAAAACCTATACATCATCAATTCTAAAAAGTCATTAAAAGGGGAATTTTGAGCTAAACCTCTTCTGAACTTTTGCTGGTCTGTCTTCAGGCTTCTAATTGACTGCACACGCTCGGATTCCCGGTTGGCTGCTCACTCGCCTTCGGGCTCTTGCGGTGAAGCAGTATTGTGACCATACAAAACGGGTTTGGTGTTCCTCTGATTTTTGGTTCAGACTGTCGTTGTTGATCTTCATGTCGCTCGGCTAGCTGCACGGGTTGGTGTGCTTCTGGCTTTTAGCTCGATCCGCTGGTTGATCTTCATGTTGCTTTACTTGCTCCGACTAGAGGAATGGGGGATGTTTTTTTTTTTTTGAGAAAGGAAAGATGAATGATCGAACACAAAATTTTATGTGAAAATCCACCACTTTTGTGAAAACACGAAATGACTAGTACGCTCCACGGTAATGACCGCTACTCGTGAAGGTGGGCAGAACTTCAAAAATAGCGGGTCATGACATGGGGACTAAATCATTTATTTTGAAATACATTTGTGAAAATCCACTTTGAAAACTGTTTTCGAAAACCATTAAGAAATAATGCTGGTGAAGAATGTTGTTTGAAATTCGTTTGTAGAAAGTAGGTTTTTCGAAATCTATTTCCGAAAATCGTTTTGGAAATAACAAGGTTTTAAAGGATGAAGTGACGGGTTTTAAAACCCCAAATGTTTGGGAGCAAAACTAAGGTGAGACTTTAAATTGAACGAGCTTGTAAAACCTCTTTAAAAGATATGTGAAAGAGAATTCCGAACGTTCTAAAACAGACTGGTTTGAAAAAGTGGTTTGCACACATGTATAGCATAAAGTAAATCGTGGCTATATTTGATGTGGAGCTGTAAGTGTTAATGTTGGGATAATCACTTTCCAGGTCAATTATGATTCCGTTTCACCGGGGGAACCATCGTCCCTTCACTGTTCATCTCTCGGGTTTTTTCTCTGTTATGCCTTTGCGGGGCACGTTATCAAGAAAGTCCGGAGTGCTTAAGTTCGAAAGGTCAGGACACCCGAGATGATAAGGAAACATACGCCACGGCCAGTGATGATCCGACAACACCCCACTTTGCGGGAAACTCGGGGAAGTACTGCATGGGAACGGGTCTCTCGTCACCTGCACGGTCAGGTGTGTCTAAAGTCCAAATTATTCACTGACTACGTTGTGCCATGTATGGGTATCCGGTAAATACGGGATCCTCTATGGACGTGTAGCGTGACATCAGGCTTTAGAGAACCCGTGGTGCAGAGGAACAATGGAGAACTGAGCCCATGCAATCTTCAGGGTAAGGCAGAGGGGTGGTCAGACAGGCGGCATACAAGGGGGTGACTCCCATAAACCCGTCTTAGACACCGGATCAGGTAGCTGGACACTGAAGGCTCAGAGTTCACTATATGCTGGCTTTGACTCGGATAAATGGAGGATTTTTTGTAGATCATGAGCCCGAGGTGTTGATCGGAGATCGTACCGCCTCGTGGGTTTGTTCACTGAGAGAGTGACCCTAGCTCATGGGGAATCAACCGTGGACCGGTCGGGATCCCGTGACATCGTGGGTAAATCGGGTGACACAGAGGAATGCATGTCCTAAGCTACCCACCCATGCACCCCACAATGTAACATAAATATGAAAGCATAAATAAACAAAATGAAGTTAGCACCGACCTATTTACTAAGTTTTATCTTGAGATTAGTGATTCCAAATTGGTTGTTATTAACCTAAAGGGAAGTTAGCTTCATTAGTCCTAAGTGTCTCTTTCTAATCGTGAGCTAATCATTAACCCAATTGTTGATGTTTGTTGAGGATCTAATAAGTCCTATCTGTCCTCATCAGATACACACTCTAAGTGTGGAGTAGAATAATCCTAGGCTTTGAAAAGAATCTCTTGAAGGTTTGAAAGAAGTGTGGGGAAATCCGACAATTTTGAATGGAGTTCAGTCTTCCTTGAGTTTGAGAAAAACTTACTCAAGTTTTCCCCAGCAGAGTCGCCATTCTGTGGAGGGTGATTTTTCGGTATGAGGGGGGTCTATCTAAATATGGTCTGACTGAAATCTAGACTAGAATTGCCATTCTGTGGAGGGTGAAACCCGTTATTCTGGCATCCCTCAAATACCTACTAATCGTCCGTCTTTCCCAGAAAGCATAAGGGGAGTGCAAGTGCACTACACCCGCTCTCGATGGGCTCCACGCGGACTTATGCCTCTATAAGGCGGAATTGACTAGAGTCGCCACCTAGTTTGACCTAAGATACTAGGAAGGAAGGGAAGGAGGGTTCTAAGAACCGTTGGTTGACTCTGAATTATGGATAGGACTTATCTGGTCGTTTCAGAGTTCTATTTGGGTTCGCACTGGGTTACACCCCTCAGAAGTGGCAACGACCACGACTTCGGATTGGTGCCCGAGGAAACCTCGGTCTCCAATTGTCGGGATTGCCTTCTTTCAAAACCTTTTCAGAGAGATTCATTTAAAAGCCAAGGATAGGATTAGGAGAGGAGTAAGGAAAGGATGAGTTCGAAGAGTTAAGAATAGGCTGGTCTTGGAGTTGGTTTGGTTGGAGTGCTTTTGAGAGGTTTTAATTGCTCTGAGAGATTTGGAGGTTATTTTGGGCCTTCACGGGATTAAGAGGATGATGGGAGTTTTGAAGAGTAAAGGGGCATTTTAGACATCTTTGGTGGAGTCAAGGGATATTTGGATCACTTGGCTGATTTGAGGAGTTTTGTGTTTGCGAAGTTAGGATTTTGAAATGGTCGGGTTTTTGAGGTGTTTTGGGAAGTAGGAAATGTGGGAGAGCAATTCGGGTTTTAAGGATGATTGAGTATGGAAGAGGGTATTTGGTTTGCAGGTATTCGAGTTTTGAAGATGATTCAGGCTTCTGGGAGCCTTCAGGAATTGGAGGTCCTAGGCGACTTAGAGTTGGTTCAGAAGAGGATTAAGAAGCATTTATGGGTCCTAAAGCTCTAATGGAAATGTTGGGTTGGTTTATTCAGAAATGTCTCTCTTAAAGTTTTTAAAACCAGAAAAAACATTTTTCGTTGTAAAAGGGCGGATAATCCCGAGGGATTACCCTATGTACCCCCTCGAACACGACACTTAACTAATAATAAGTGCCGAGGCTCGAAAGATGAGGCAATGAATTTATGTCGAAAAATAGGATTCAGAGAGAAACACCATGAATGAGATGTTCTCGGTCAAACCCTAATAACGTCTCTAACTCCCGAGTTTTAAAATGTTAAAAACCAAAAACATTGAAATCGAGTAGAAGGGAGTTAGACAATTCTAAAATCCCGGCTACAACTAGGAAGGTCATTACTTCCCTAGCACCCCGCCTTGTAAAAATCTAGGCTGCAATTAGGGGAGGTTTGTCA
The DNA here is from genome assembly GCA_023374045.1 of Limonium bicolor. Classification (NCBI taxonomy): domain Eukaryota; kingdom Viridiplantae; phylum Streptophyta; class Magnoliopsida; order Caryophyllales; family Plumbaginaceae; genus Limonium; species Limonium bicolor. The sequence continues at coordinate 155,859,476 of CM041780.1, forward strand.
CCCTAATGCCCCGCCTAAAGAGATCCAGACTGCGACAAGGGAAGGTTATAACCCCAGTGCCCCGCCTCGGATTTTTATTTTTGGGAAGGAAGACAAATGATGTCCTAACCATGGAGAAAGTGTTTTGAAGGGGTTAGACATTACTTGCTCCCCGAAAACGGTTTATTTGAGTTGAAAACTAAGTTGGAAATTTTTAAAGCTGTTCGGAATTCTCGATAAAGAAACACTGATTTTGAGAAATGTTTTAGGAGAAAACTTTCTGTATATGTGAGAAGAACTTTCTACAGTTGAGAAGAGTTTTCTGTGATGTGAGAAGAGTTTTTCCTTTTTAAATTCCCGCAAAATGGTTTCTTTGAAGACTTGATGAAACTTGAATAAAATGATGGCTCGAAATTCTTTTTGGGTTTTTGGAGTTTGAAAGAAACTTACAAGTTGAGTGTGGATTGGATGAAATGTATTTGGGTATGAGTTGAATGAATGAATTGGGTTGGAATGAATTGGTTTTGAATTGAATTTGGTTTGAATGAATTGAAGTTCGGTTTGGATTGAGATCGAGTTTGAATTGTTCGGATAGGGTCAAAATTGGATTAAGGTCAAAGTTCAGGTCAAAGGTCAAAATTCGGGTCAAAGGTCAAAATTCGGGTCAAAGGTCAAAATTCGGGTCAAAGGTTAAAGTTCAGGTCAAAGGTTAACATTCAGGTCAAGGTTAACATTCAGGTCCAGGTTGATTCTTGTGGACTTGGTTTGATTTTTGTGGGTTTGGTTTGATTTTTGTGGGTTTGGTTTGATTTTTATGGGCTTGGACTGAGGCTTTGTGGACTTGGGCCTTATTTGAGACATGGGTCTTTTATGGTTTTGGGCTTTCTTGGTTTTGGGCCATGGGTTTAGGCTTCGGGTTTTGGGCCTTGGGTTTGGGCTTCGGGTTTGGGCTTCGGGTTTGGGCTTCGGGTTTGGGCTTCAGGTTTGGGCTTCAGGTTGGGGGCCTTGGGTCTAGGTTTCAGGTTTGGGCCTTGGATTAATGGGCCGGATCAGACTAATGGGCCATTTGGACTTTTGGGCCGAGTAGAGTGTTAGGCTGGGCTTGGGCTTTTGGGCCAAATTGGGTGATGGGCCGATTTTGAGGAGTAGTGGGCCAGGCTTCGGGTTTGGGTTTTTGGGCTCGGGCCAGACTGGGCCGAGTTTGGGCTTTGGGCTTGGGTTTGGATAATGGGCCAAGGAGTGGGCATTTGGTCGGTTTGGGCCTTGGAGCCTTGTTGGGCTTTGGGCCTTGTTGGGCTTTGGGCCTTGTTGGGCTTTGGGCTTTCTTGGTTTTGGGCCATGGTTTGGACTTGGGCCGAGAGGGTTATGGGCCGAGGTTTGGACTTGGGCCGAGAGGGTTTGGGCCGAGTTAGGTTGGGCCTGAAAGGGCTATGGGCCGAGGGGAGTGGGTCAATTTTGGGTTTTTATTTACAAGTGGGAAAATGGTGTTCAAAATAAAATGAGATTTCTTTTGAAATGAAACAACAATTAAAAAAGAGAGACAATTCAATGGGAGGAGTTGAAAAAGAGGGATTTGGAATGAGAAACCTTAAGCTATAATCATTATTCCGAATTCTTTTCTTTTCCATTTTTTTTGGGGTAAGTTTTTTAGTGAAATTAAGGATGGTTTGGGATAGGCTCTTAAAGTTTGGAAGGTATTGTTCCCCACTAAGCAAATAGAAATGAGCTAGTTGTGGGTACCCTCAAAGGCTTAAAGAGATGTTCAAAGTTTTGGATGGTATTGTTCCCCACCAAGCAAATAGAAATAAGCTAGTTGTGAGGTACCTTCCAAGACTTTGATCAAATGAAAAGGGGTGACCTAAGGGGCTATCTAGGGTTAAAAAAAAAGGTGATCAAAATACAAGGAAACCAATTGAAGATGTAATAAAAGCTAGATGTTAGGCGTGTATATGCATATGTACGATGAAGAGATAAATACAGGAAGCAAACCCACATGATTAACAAGTCAAAACTGGTAACAGCGGCCGATCAAAGAATCATGTTTTTTTTTTCGTTATTAAAAATTCTAAACAAAGGATTTAAAACCTAACATTTTCATTGCAAGCATTAATCAAACCGCCACTTTATTTCAACTCTATTACTCATCTCACTTTTTTTTGGTCTCAGAATTAACATGGTCTCAGAATTGAGAAGAGCCGCCAAGTTTCAATAGAGTGGTGAGTGCAGGAAACCATTTTCGCAAAAAAAAACAGAGAGATACAGGTGCGCACAAGTAAAGTATCCATTTACGGACAGGAAATTCGTGTAACCAAAATTTAGCTAATATGACAAAGTTCCGAACACGCACATGCACACAGACATGGTTTGAATGAAATTAAGTGTAAACCAGACTGGGTTAGAATGATATACCAGCACCGACATGAAGACTATGGCCTGTGAAGAAGACAAAAACTCAAAGACGACCAAGCAGATTAGTTTTCACAATAATCGAATTAATAGAGGAGTGAGACAGAGGATTAGCGCACGTCGCAGCTACGCATTCAGCGCACAAGCCAAATTCTGAGTTTCACGATAAGGACGGTGATTCGACTTTTGCTATGGAAACCAACGGAAGTCGGTTTTGGGAGCAGAGGCAAGATCCAATTCAATCAAACACTACAATATGTAGAGAGTGAATCTCCAACCAGATTAGCAAAATAATGAGACCCGATAATTCGATAACCCAGTCGGTGGAAACCCAATGTTTCCCACATATTCAGAAAATGAAAAATTCGGAACTCCAGTAAAAGGAACCGAGGCGATGATCTCACTTATGGTCTGAGACCGAAATCCACTCCTCAGTAATATATGAAATATCGAACCCCGGGAACCCACCATGGACTCAGAGTTCGCACAAGCAAATAAAAACAGTACAACATGTTAATACGGGAATTGAAGAAGAGAAAGAACATCAGCGTGCGTTTCAAATTGGGAGTGAAGCTCCAACCATTCTTAGATTTCCACCAGAAGTAAAATATTGAAACATGATGTCGAAACCGAGCCCCAAAATGAAGAGAAGAAAAAAAAAACGGGCCATGAAATTTGACAGTGCAGCAGACTCAAACCTCGTTTGCGATTGATATGCGCAACGAGAAATTGAAGTCCCAGCTTCGAATTAGAACAGGGGCAGAAAAGAAAAGCGAAATCGCTTTCAGGAGCAAGATCCCGATAGGGTCATAACTTTCGAAGCAGAGGAATCGGAAGGGAGCAGGATTTTCGAAATGGCCTACAACGAACGGTGGAGTAAACAAAACGAACTTACTCTTTCTCAAAGATAGGGATAGAAGAACGAGGGACCGATCGGCACTTCTGGTTATCTGTGAGAGATTAGTGGTGACTTCCAGTGGTAGCGGAAGAGCTCGGGTAGGGTGTTCTACTGGGCTTCACCTCTTTCGGATTCGCGGGTGTGAGATTTCAGGGGTGCTTGACGGGGTGCGATGAGATTTCTGGTGGAAGGACGGTGGGGGGGATGAATGTTGAGAATGTGGAGAATGGAGAAACTGGTGTTGGTCCAAGATTTTTGAGCTTTGTTTCTGGGTTGATTGGCTTGAAGGTGGAGGTAGGGAAAAATGTCGGTCTCGAATAATGAAGAAGATCGGTCCGAGAGAGAAGTGAAGAAAAAAAAAAGAATCAACAGACGCGGCTACTGTCGTCTCCTCTTTAGGGTTTGTTTGATGTAGTTTTATAGGGAGAGGTTTAGGGTTTGGGTGAGCTTTTTGAAGCCATAGGCTGAAAATAGAGTGGGTTTAAGGAATTGGGCTAGGCCAGACTTCAACCAAGTGTGGATTGAGTTTGTAAGATGTAAATAAGTGGGTATAAATGAAAATAAAAATGAAAATAACAAATGAAAATGCTAATGCTAAAGGTAGAATAAAATAAAATATAAGAAGAAGTGGATAGATGAATAAAAATAAAATAAAATAAAATAAATAGAATATAAACAAAACAAAATAAGATAGTGAAATAAGTGAAGGGGACGACCTTGAAACTGGATTGTCGATGGAAATTCATTTTCGAAGACTTGTGTTTTGTTCTGAAATGTTTTGAAAAAGATTAAAAAAATGATGGTTTCGTTTTAGCACGCACGCTAATACGTTTTTGACAAAGAAAGGCGACGACCCCTCTTATTATTTTGGAATTTGCTTTATGGGGTGAGAATTTTTGGTGTCTACACGTCGTAGGGTACTACCGGTTCCTTTGGAGCTCAACTATGGGATTCCTATACATACATGAAGTAGTATGATCAATGATCTATTATTGATCTACTCACTCCTTCATTGATACTTTCAATGTATACTTACTACTCCATTACTTTCTTACTTGGTTATAAAACCATTCTTTCCTTTACTACTTCATAAACTTGCTTCCTTACACATTCACTTACTTTCTCACCATTATTACTTCATTAATGGTGCATTACTACATATATATGCATATAGGTATATAGGCATATATATATGTATATATGATTACTATAATCATATAATTAAAACATTTTTTTTACTCGACCGGACTTGCGACCGACCTTGCAAGTCCGGTCCATTCTAGTAGACTACCTCGGGTGAAATTCCAGGGCCGACCGACCTTGCAAGTCCGGTCCCAAGGTCGGTCCATTCCAGTAAGTTTCATATTTGAAAATTTTAGCCCGACCGACCTTGCAAGTCCGGTCGCAAGGTCGGTCCATTCCAGTAGCTTGCATTACCGAAATTTTTCTGGCCGACCGAACTTGCAAGTCCGGTCGCAAGTTCGGTCCATTCCAGAAGCTTTCATCTGCGGAATTTTTCTGGCCGAACGAACTTGCAAGTCCGGTCGCAAGTTTGGTCCATTCCAGAAGGTTTCAGACGGGAGAATTTTCTGGTCCGACCGAACTTGCAAGTCCGGTCGCAAGGTCGGTCGATTCCAGAAGGTTTCCCGTCTTGTAAATCTGGGCTCGACCGACCTTGCAAGTTCGGTCCTAAGGTCGGTCCGGCCCAGTACTTCAGTTTTAAAATCCGTTTTTGGGTGTTTTCTTTACCCATTGTTTCCCAAATCTTTACCAATGTTTCCCCACATGATTTAGCACTATTTACACACTCTAAATCACCCTAGTTCATCCACCAAACTTACTACTCAATCCCTACACAACTTACACCAATTTTCACCACTTCAATCCAACACTTACATTATTTTTCCTCACACTAATGCTACAGATTTTTCTCTTCTCTCAAATGCTACAGATTTTTAATCAATCTTCTACATTCCATCACTCTCCCAACTAATGCCATCCTTAGCATCCACAATCCATCACCTTACATCCTAGTTTCATCCCATTTACAAACTCATACTAAAATCCTTTACAAGCTACTAAACATTCCTTTAAACTCTCCAAATACTTCATCTTCTTAAGCAACTTAAGTCCTCTCATTTCTACACAAAATTTGACATAGTCTCCCCTATTTCTTTAACATTCTCCACACTTAATTTCAGCTCACATTCACATTCTCACAACCTGTTTACACAATACATTATTCTCACAATACAACACTACTACAACAACAATAAAATCCTACACACATACACATACTACCCATGGTTTTCCCAAGCTTTCAAACTTCATTTAAAATACTTCAAAACCGTTACATTATCAATTCTCAATACACTACCACATTGCTACTACTTATTACTCAATTCCATTACTCATTTCACTACTAAAACCGTTACAATACAATACACAAACTAACGCAAGGTAAGAGCATTTACCTTGTCTTGCTAGTTTTTCTTTCCTTTCCTCTTCTTCTTTTCTTCTCCTTTGTTCTCGGTTCCAATGGGTTCACACACACAAAATGCTACAGCCCATAACACATACACAATACCATTTAGCATTCATTATACTCTAACCCTAGAATTTAATGTTTTAGGGTTTAGACAAGGGTATTACCTTTCAATGGATGAATGGAGTTCTTGACTAGCAAGAGAACAATATTCCTAGCCCAAGGAAGAGCCAAAATCGGCTGAAGCAACAAGGGAGAAAGCATTCAAAAACCGAAAATTCTTAAAATGCTAATGAGGGCTAGAAACGATGGGTTTTCGAATTTCTTTTTACCTCAAGATGATAAGGAGGTGAAGGTGCTTCTAATGGTGGACTTGAATCTTCAAATGGTGAACACCCATAAAATCGAAAATGGAGCTTTTGGATTTTTGAAAGGATGAAAATGTTCTCCTTTGCAAGGGGATTCCAATGGTGTAATTTTTGTTGAGTTTAGAGAAGATTTGAGTGCTCAAAGAGAGGAGAGAAGGAGAGAGTTGAGTGAGTTTTCTTCTTTCTCCATGGAAATCGCAAGGTAGAAGAAGAAGAAATAGAGAGGATAGAGAGGGGTGCAAAAACGTGAGTGAGGGTGAGGGGAGTGAGGAGAGAGACTCCTTTTTGCCTTTTACTTATTTGTTTTGTCCTCTAGTGAATTAGGAACAATTAATAAATGAGAGAGGGAGGGGAAATCGGTCCACATATGCACACACACACAGATTTTACATTTTTATTTGCAAAGTGGACACACTAAGTTTCTTTATTTGCATTCTCACCCCACAACTTACCGGTTGTTACAGTTTTCACTAACCGGTACCCGTTTTCCGGAATTTTCTCGTTTGATTAATTTTATTGGTTCTAAAGCTTCACTAATATTTATTAGTGACTATTTAGTTGACCAAAATTGTTACGAGTCTATTTGACCCGCTTAAAGTCACGTTTTCCCGGTTTCCTCGAAAAACGCGCTTTAAGGTTCGTTTATGCTTTTCACCCGTTTTAAAGGTCCGCTTTCTTCGGGATTTGTTCCCTCGTATTTATTTAAGTGTAATTAAGCCTTTAAAAATATAATTAGCCTAATTAATCACTGTTTTTAATTACGGGGTATTTCATAGATTTATGGTATTATTAGTTAAAATAAGGTTATAATAGGTAGTATTTATATTAATTTGCATCAAAAGTCATTTTATATGTTCAGACTAATACATTGAGTGCTTTCTATGCAAGGAGCAAGTTCTACATCAAAAACCAAGCGATGCCGGATGTAGAGCCGGGTTCTTTCGGCCCGGCATATGTACGCATCAGAAAGAGGATCAGGTCGGGCATGTTGTCGGGCGTGCTTTATCCGGCATAAGCAAACGACGCGCCTACTCGCCAAAGGATATCGGTTACTTACCGTTATTCAAACACTCGATGTTGGGTATGGTGCCGGATATAATATATCCGGCACAAGTGACTTTTCACACCAAGACGGTTTCGACCGTTACTGGGAAGCACGTGTTTAATTCACATGCCGGATTACTATTACCCGGCATGGGACCCGACATCTGAAGATTTTGAAGTCTATAAAAGGTCGTGAGTCTGCACTTGGAGAAGACACTTCTAACATTACTTTACATTAGAAATCTCTCAAAAATCTCGACGAACTGCTGCCAAGGAAGTGCTACGAATCCAACCTGAAGAAAGAAGACATTATCGAGTTCAAGGGAATTCTCATCAAGTTGTACTCTTGATCCTCCTTGTATCTTCTCTCAATGTTCTGGTTGGTTTGGTAGACTCTTTGGCTGCCTTGATTAGATGATTACATTGTAAACACTCATTGATCATTAATGGAATTCTCAAGTTTCGTAACTCGAGTTTTAATCTCCTTACAAATAGAATAAGGGTTTTCTCTTGTTCTATCATCTCAAAGTTCTATTTAAGGCTTTCAACAGCAAGAGTAGAATAGGTTATGATTTTGGTAATCTTTAATATTGTTTCCTTGAGAAGTAGGCAAAAAATGCTAAGGTTTAGGATAATTTCTCTTATTTTCCATTATTCTGTTCATATTCGCGGCATCAATTATGCACAATGCGAATAAGGGTAATGAGTTCCTTTTGTCATAATTGAAACTGGAAATGTTATTTACGAAATGTACGGTGCCGGACGCGATGCTGGATGAAAGATGTCCGGCATGTTCAAAGATCTTGAATTTGCCGGGTATCCGAAGTCAGGCACATCACCCGGCATATACATTTTACGAGAAAAAGAATCCTTTTCGAGACTTGCCACGTTTGATCCGTGATCATATGAGTTCTTACATTGTTAATTGACCCTAATCAAGGTTAGTTCGTTGTGAATAGTTAGTTTAATTAGTTTAGAAATACATACACTTTTCTCCCCTCTCTTACTTAGTAATTACCAAGGCTAGGACTAATTTTGTATTCAAGTCCCTAGGGTTCGACTTGCTTGATCTTAATTTGCTTCCCTGCTACTTTTGACCAGGTTTTTGTTTGCTACCCGTAGTAGATTGAGTAGGTTTCCTTTATATTTATTTCATGTCGTGCTTGGTGCCGGGTATGATAGGCCCGACACATTCTTGATTCTTTTTCCTATGTTTCTGTTTAATCTCTTGTACATAAATGTGTATATATTACCTACTAAAATCTCTGTTAGCAATTATCTTATATATAAAGTTTATTTTATTAGTTCAAACTTATGTTTGCTATGTTTTCGTGTTAGGAATAATCTCTAATCAAAGGATGAAGTTTTGCCCGATGTTGGATGTCCAATTCACGACATCACTATGGAGCAACACATGAAGAGGTGTCTTTTGATGAAGAGATGTCTTTTGATGAAGAGGTGTCTTTTGACGAAGAGGTGTCTTTTGATGAAGAGGTTTCTTTTGATGTAGAGGTGTCTTTTGGTGAAAAGGTGTCTTTTGGTGAAAAGGTGTCTTTTGGTGAAAATGTGTCTTTTGGTGAAAAGGTGTCTCATGGTGAAAAGGTGTCTTTTGGTGAAAAGGTGTCTCATGGTGAAGAGGTGTCTTTTAGTTGGAAAGATGTCTTTTGGATGGGAAGACACTATGGAAAGACATCATTTGGTGATGTGTCTTTCCATATCAATACAACTAGGGTAAAAGGTATCCTTTTGGTAAAGACATGTCTTGGAGGTTTGTCTTTATGGAAAGACATCATTTAAGAGATATCTTTCCATAGAATCACTTCCGACACCTATAAATACCCATGTGATCTTTCTCCAACACACATTTCAACACTCCATATTCTCCGCTCCAACATCCACATCCATCCCAAGTGTTGGTGTCACTTCTACCAAGGAATTCGGTGCATCCTTCTCATCCACGAGAAGGAGATTTATATCGGGTTTGAGGGAATTCTTACTATGTTTGATTCTCTTTTCCTCATTATATCTCTTCTTGTAATTATATGATTGGTTGAGTAGGATCCTTGGTTACCCTTAGTTAGGGATGATCTTCTTAGTAAAACAAATGTGATCATTTAATATATATTTACAAGTTTCAACTAAGATTTTGATCTTTGTGCAAAGTGAATAATGTTTGCGTTACTTATTCTCTTCATTCAAAATTCTACTCAAGTTCATAAAACAAGAGTAGAATAGGTTGTGGAATCTTAGTGGTCTTTAACTTTGTTGTCTATAGATTGGGCAACAAGATTTAAGATTTGGAATTAATCTATTTTTTCCCACTATCTTGTTCGTTTCGCGGCATGAATATGCTCAATTCAATAATGGGTAGTGAGTTCCTGTTGTCAGACCCGAAACTGGAAATACCATTAACAAATCGATCATGCCGGGTGTACTGCCGGATGGATGGTGTCCGGCACATTCAGAGTCCCTGAATATGCCTTGCGTCTGAGGTCCGGCATGACATCTGGCGCGTTCATATGTTTGATTAATTCGAGACTTGCTAATTTGACTTGGTGATCATACTTGTTCTTAGGTTGATTATTATCCCGAATCAAGGATAGTTCATCGTAAATACTCCATTTAGTTAGATAATTAGATAGTTGTTTTACTTTGAATTAACGATCATTCCACCCCGTGTTAGAATTAGGCAATTACTAGGATTAGGACTAATTTTCTATTAATTTCCTTGGGTTCGATACTCTTGGTCATAATTTACTTACACTTTCCGACCGGGATTTTTACTACCCGTAGTAGAGTTGTAGGATTCTTTTATTATTTTATTCATTTTTGTATATAATCTTCCCTACAAATTCCTTGTTAGCAGCTTATAATCACCTTCGTCTAACAATATACTCCCTCTTACAAAAAAACTTTATTCTTCAATTACATTTCCTTAATATCCAACCCAATTAATTATAGGCTACACACTTCACGCCAAGAAATAAGATAAATCCTTCCATGTTCTTCATTATCCCACATAAATTTTATTATGAATTATTTTAATATGCTAGACAAGAGTGAAAGGTACGACAAAGATATTTGACCAAAACCTCTAAGTACTTATAAGAGTACTTTGGGCAACTAAAAGTCACGCAACAACTCTTATACTTCTTGTGTAACAATTAACACTCCAAGCGATCTTATCAAAACGAAGAGTATACCCCTAAACTAACAATTAATTGGCAACAAACCTTAAGCAAATCCAAGCATATCAATAATTTCCACCGCACACCACCAAATAATATAGTGCACTTATGGGGATGATAGAAAACCTGGAACACTGTAACAATAAATTAACATCTTCGCTTATTCTGATCGAACCCTTAGGGCATCCATAATAACAAGAGTGGTTTTCACTCTTAAAATAATATTATTTTATTCTTCTCCTCACAATCTCTTTCTTCTTTTGCTAAGACACCCACTTTTTGGGGTTCTTAGTTAAGAAACTCTCACACAACTTCTCTCCTCCATGTCATATTTTATCTTTTTATTTTACTAATTTAGAGTGGATTCCACACCATTGTGGATGCCCTTATCATCCATACTATAGACTAGCGAATAATCTAAACAAGATAAATAATGAGTTCAGCTTTCTCACAATCATGATGTCAATCTTGACCCGAACCTGAAATCGACCCGTAAAAAGCTAGGTTCTGGTTGAAAAATTTGACCTGAAAAGATTTTCAGATTGGGTCGTTGAAATCCGCTTCGGGTTTGATCGGGTTGAATCGCCAACCATGCATAACCTAGAAAAAATTTAATTAAAACATAAAATATATTTTATTTAATGACTTAATTAGTGTTTAATGATTGATTTATGACTAAAATAACATTTAATCAGTAACTTATGATTAAATATATTACATAATAATTAATAATATTAAAGTATTATATTTACTTATTAAATAATCTATTTTTTTAAAATAACTTTTTTAAACAAATGGATAGTTTTATATTCGAATTGAAGAAATATAACCCACTTCAGGTTCGGATTGACTTAAACTATTTACGGATTGGGTTCGGGCTGAGTTCAACCCCACCCATAACCCGATTTTGACATTCCCTACCCACAATGGAGATGAAAGTTAAAATCAAGTTTTAAGCTTTGTAAACTATAATAAGTTATAAAAGTATTATTACTCTAGAATGAGTTTCAAAAAAAAAATTAGGCGTATATATATATATATACTCTCCCCATTTTAAAAGACTTGTCTTATTTGACTTTCACACACTTCTTTATTATTAAACTTTATAAATTTAAGCTTTAAAATACATCAGATATAAAATTAGTTAAAACACATGAAAATTAATAAAATTCACCTCCATCAAATATTGATTTAGAAAAACGTTTCTATTATAGGATAATACTATACATATTTCAGGAGGGAGAGTATAGTTTTACATACTTGATTGGATAATTACCTTCTCAAATGTTAATTAGGACAATATTATTTATACTGCCATTGAAAAAGAAGGTTGACTAAGACATAATTCATATTCCTTTCATGTTTACATGCGACGACATAGTTTACTTTATGTCAAAATTCTCTTGTATAAAGTATAAGAAATCATCTTTTAAATTAATTGATTTCTTTCTTACTGGGCAGGACACTGATATAATTTGTGAATAAATAAACCCGAAAGTATTATTTTAAAAATTAATTTTGAAGGTAGATTAAGATATATTTATTTTGTAAAAGAGTGTCATATTGGATTTTTTTCGTTTATCATTTGTATCACACTTAATTTTGAATGGAGACATGTAATAGCGACGCACTAGATGCCGGGATATTACTACATTTGTCAGTCTGATAAGCACCTTCATTCTCATCAAAGGCCAAGTGTGATCTGATACCAGCATAGCACAAAGTTTAATTTAAACAGTACTACATTCTGTGTGTGAAAGACGCTTTGGCCGAGTGGTTAAGGCGTGTGCCTGCTAAGTACATGGGGTTTCCCCGCGAGAGTTCGAATCTCTCAGGCGTCGAGCCTTTTTTTTTGTATTGAAGCCCTTCTAATTAGACCTGGTAATTTGGGTCGCTGGGTCGGGTTGATATCAACCCTAACCCAACCCATTTAAAATATCATCAACCCAACCCAAAAATGGATGGGTCAGAAAATCATGCCCTAACCCAACCCGTTTAAAATCCTTTAACCCTAACCCAACCCACCCAACCCATTTTTTAAGCATATAATTTAGATGGATTAGGAGTAGAAATTAATTAAAAAATCTAATTAGGATGACACAAAAGGAAGAGAAGTAATCTTGCTTGATCGACTAAACTTTAAACAAATTTCATGTTATGCAAAGAATGTAAAAGTACTGCACCAATTTCCCATGAATAGAATAACACGTACTTTTTCCATAAGTTTATATTTATCAATCGGAGCCTAAAGCTCTACCACTGTTTGGGAGGAATCCTATCTAGATATGCACATGATCCTATTGCGCTTAATAAAAAGGGGGAATGAAAATGAAAATCTTCATTATGCATTAGAGAATATACTAAAGACAAATCTTCTAAAGTTAGAAATAATTTAGAAACTGAGAGCTCAAAACCTCAAACTATGACTGATAGTTTTAAAATAATTACACTTGTTAAAATTGAATGGTCATGCATGAGAAAAGTACAATCACAATAACTTAATCGTTACCAACAATTAAGGAATTTTTTATGTAGCACACTATCTGTATTGTTGGCTTCAAAATTCACTAAGAGGTCTAGAATCAAGATCCTACTTACAAAAAATACATATCACCTACTATTGTTCACCCTTCTAGATAATCTAAACGTACATATGTTCTCAAGAACAACTATGGTAGTGAGAATTAGAAAAACAAACCTTGGACAGAGATGAAGAGCGACATAGACATGAACAACGACATAGAGATGAAAAATGGATGTGAGTATACAAGACAAGAGCATTTGGGTTTTCAACATTATGTTAAGGTGGGCCCTTTGTTTGATATGCAGTAGGTTAGGTCATTTGTTTAGTTAAGATTATGTGATATTATTAAAGGTGGAATAGTCCAACTACACATGGGCTTAAGGCTAAGATATAGCTTGATCTGAAAATAATATATATATAATTATGAATTAATATTTTTATTTTTCATTATTAATAAATATATTTTCGGGTTTCGGGTTGGGTCATGGGTTAAGATCTCTACCCTAACCCAACCCACAAAATTAGCTTATTACCCTAACCCAACCCAAAAAATAGATGGGTCAATAATCAAGACCCTAACCCGCAAAAATATGGGTTGGGTTCGGGTTGGGTTTCGGGTTGGGTCAAAATTGCCAGGTCTACTTCTAATAGGTATGAGTCATCTGATCTGAGACTAATAAATTTCTTTTTTTTGATCTAAAACGACATCTTATTCATTAGTTCTCAGGATGAGAACCATCCTGAGATAACCAAATAGTACAGCAGTCAGGGGGAGCACATACTGCACATACCCTCTGTTACAATTCAACCCAAATTTAGCAAGACTATCAGCAGCCCTATTACAACTCCTATTGATTTTACAAATGGAAACCGTATCAAACCAATCAAGTAAGCTACTGCACCCTCTAACTAAGCTTTCTAAGGGGGAATTCCCATCCCCCCCTCTGTAAAACCAAATCTACCGCTAGCTGGGAATCAGATTCAACAATTATGTTCTTGTGGTTGAGTTCCTTTGCAGTTCTGATCCCATCATATAGTGCCCAAACCTCAGCCTCCAAGATACCAGTCTGACCCATGAAATGGGTGAAGCCACCCTTCCAACTTCCTCTGTAGTCACGGGCGCATCCACCAGCAGCTGCCACTCCTTCAAGACTCAAGGCAGCATCCACGTTCACTTTCAGAATTCCATCAGGAGGAGGTGTCCAACCAGTCTGGTAGTCCCGCAGTAGTTGTTTCTCCAGCCAATCTCTCCGAAATTTGTCTATGAGGTAGCGCTGAAAATTACCATGAAGCAAGTTTAGTGGTAAATCCGATACATTTAAATTGTTATGGAATTTAAGGTTTCTCCATTTCCAGAGGGTAAAGCAAGTCACAGCAAAAATGCTAGCCCACGTAGCATTGAATTCATCCACCCAGGCAGCACACCTGAGATTATAGAATAGCCAATCCTGCAGATTTTGAGAAAAAAATTGACTAGACATGCTGTTACCATTCAGTAATACATTCCAGACCTTTACGCTAACCTTACAATCCCTAATCACATGAGACGTATTTTCAACCTCTCCACAACTATCACATAAGTTAGACTGGGATACTTTCCGGTTAAAAAGGAGGTCTTTGGTTTTCAACCCCTGATGAATCACTAACCAGATAAAAGTTTTGATTTTCTCAACAACATGCAGTTTCCAGACATGCTTCCAAATGGGATTTTTCCTACCCTTATTTCTAATCATCTCATATGCAGAAGCAACAGTAAACTGACCAGTTTTTGCATCAGGCCAAATGATTGAATCTTCCAGCTCAGGATCAAAGATTCCTTTACTAGACAGAGTGTCCAAGATGCTGTTTGGGAGTTGGCTATTAATACTATCCCATTTCCATCCTTCATTTTCACACCAATAGCTTGCCACCACTCTGTTTTCCTCAATGCTCTCAGGGTGCTTGGCAAAGCTTAAGAGATCTGTGAGAAGCATAAACATTTAACTAAATATTCGTATATGTTACAGTTTAAGTACAAAGAAGCCAAAGGCTGTGGTAAAATTGTTGAAACAACAATTCTTTTCATTTTTGGTTACATAGATATTGTGGGGAAAGGGGCAACTAATTTACGTCATCTTTTTTAACCAAACCAAACTATGGGATAAAATTAACGAGAAACTTTTTACAAAAGATCCTCAATCTCAACAGGAACATCCTCTCGCTATGCAGATTTATCAACGCAAGCCAAGAAATCAACCATTTTTGCCTTCGAACGAAAATCAAACTTGCAGGATCCAATATCATGGACTACTTTGCTTTGATGAAACAACTCCTTGGCTATCGTAGTGACTTTAAAATCTCGAGTGGCTGAACTGAACTGAGCTAAATGACCAAGATGATGGTAATAATTACTTCCTACCTTCACACTGTCAACGTGTGGTTTTGCTAAAAGTGGGGAAACTGATGATGAATATGCTTCTTTTTAGGGTTTTGCCCTGGATGATGATGATTCAAAAGGTATTTGTTTCTTTTTAACTTGAGAAAAATTACTGTTGAGGGCATCACATGGTTGGAATAATCTGTTTGTAATAGCATGCTCTAATCTTAGTAATGAAGGAATGTAAATATTTGTACTGATGTTTTGACAATTTTATTTGTAATGATACTTCTAAGTTAGATCATTTTCCTTCTGCTTTATTTGCTAAAACTTATAATGCATCACATTTGCTGTTCAAATCGGGAAAGCAGAAGAAATTCCCCTTAGGATCAAGACATCTTGTATTTTGAAGGCGTGTTAGCTGATGCATATAGGTTGTAAGTGTTTCTATTTATAATTAAAAAAAAATGCATTCGTAGTGGAGAAAGATACAACTCATAGTTTCTTTGAGTACTCTCATGACGTTGAACTTCCTCCTCGATCCTAACGTGATTAAAAATCCATTTATGGGATCTTCTTGAATCAGTGAACTTCCTCCATTGATGCAACCTAGTCAGCGGGTGTATCACTGTATGGTCGTACGTATCTGGTAGCTTCCACCTGAGCAGAACAGAGACATACTTTGGATTATCTGCATGTTTTCCCAGCACCTGAATGCTGATGCTGTGTTTCAAAAACACAGAACAGTTATGCGTTTGCCGGGAGTCGAACCCGGGTCTATTGCTTGGAAGGCAATTATCCTAACCGTTGGACTACAAACGCTGGTTGTTTATAATGAAATGCAAACCAAAGACGATCGCCGATTTGGAATAAAGTACGTTAATATAACAACCAGCTTGAAGCTTAAAAAAGTCTTCTCTTTTCTTTACCATGCATATCTCAGAATGTATCAATCAATCATGTGCAGGTTGAACTGATTCAATCTCATAATTCAAACAACAACAATCAACATTCATTTCAAGCGCTTTAGATTAAATTATGACCGGCTCGGTGGCTCCTCTCAGTCTCTTCCAACGTAGGTTATTTATTTATTTAGTGCGTGGTTTTACACCAAAAGACAGATATGATTTCTTTTCCTACTACAAGACGTAATTAAATACGTGCAGGTACAGGTATTGAGTCAACAGATCGATGATTAAGAAAATAGAGATATAATTTCCGGGTATTATTTCCTTTCAACTTGGTGAAGTTCTACGCCGAGGAGGTCTGTAGCGGATCCAGAAGCTTTATCTGGGGGCAAAAAATTTTTTTGACACTGTCACTTTTAAAATATTATGATATTTGATATTTTTTCAAAAATTTATAAAAACATTGACAAATTTTCAAAAGTTTGGGGGCCGGTGCCCTGGCCCCCTTTGGATCCGCCCCTGGAGGAGGTGATAGCGAC